>JAVJIF010012478.1:0-95012 GCA_038442645.1 Agave tequilana
TTTTTTCTCTTCAGAACCCTAGGGGGTATTTATAGGCACCAGGGGAAAGGGGGGTCAGGGGGCAAACCCTGGCCCAAAGTACGGGCGCGGCCGCGCCTGTACGACCGCGGAAACGTGGCCATAGTCGCGCTTTCGCGGCTCTTCTGGAGCCGCGCGCGTGGCGCTTTCTACCGCGCGCTGTCCCGTCTGTCCCTGTCGGTTGCAGGTCCCGGTTTCTGGTTTTGAGCCCCTAGTTTTGACGAATCAACTCTCCAAAGTCAATGGCTATATTATAGGATTTTAATCACCCATTAAATGATGATTTAGGGTCTTCTTCTTTATTGCACACCATGAACCTAGAAACATGTAAGAGAGATGTTATTAACAGAATTTAATATTAAATAAATGTGAAGATGTGATATGAAATATGCAGAGACTAATTACACCCACACACTTATCTTTTGCACGTCCTGAGTAAAACAAAAAAACTAAGAAAATTATTACACCACTTTCGCAGGTGACGCGATTGCACTAAGCATGTGCAACAAGTCGTTAAACCTCTAGATTTTCCCTAGAGGATGAGTTTTATCTCCTGAGGGTTTTCATCAGATTACACCCACAAAATCTATAAAGAAAGAAATCAAATGTTCGTATTTTGAAAACGCATTTTGAAATTGAGAAAAGTATTGAAGTATTTTTGCGAAAATATAAGTGATCCAAGGTCAGAGGTTAACCAGAAATTGTTCTTCCTTAAACTAAGTCGAAATGCAAAATCTGTTATAAATTAAATGTAAGAATTTAAAATTAAATTTATTCTTTGATCTTTCATAAAACTCTTATAAAAATATGCACTTTTTGAACAGTGAAGATTTTTAGGATATCGACTCAAACTTTATGCTATTGATTTTTGTATATTTATTTATTTTTTCTTTTTTCTTCCCTTAGTTTTCTTAGGTTTTCTTATTACTCGAGTAGTGAGCCTTTAACTAGTGACTCCCAAACCAGATGATCTTAGGGTACCAGATGAGAAAAACATCCGTCAGACTTAAGGACTCGAGTAAACAAGGCCACAAAACTAAAGGGGATTATTTTGATTTTTTCCATCTTTTAGACGTGAATAATCATGCTTCCTCAGGCATAATTACTCAGCTTCAATAAGTGATTTTATTATCATCATTTTATATATATATATTTTTATGGCATTATCAATCTTTATTTCAATCCCAAAAATTGTGTAAGTATGAAGTGCATAAATCTAAGGCAAAAAATTCAAGATCAAATTATCTTTTCAATATTACATTCTTATCCTAAAATTTAAACAAGATCTATTATTTTGAGTCGGTTTAAAATTTCTTATTTTAGGTCTTCCTAATTCCTAAGATAATCTTAATTTTCTTAAAAATAAATCAAATCTATTTCTCTTATTTCAAAAGTTTTGTAAAAAGAAAAGAAAAGAGTTTTATACAAATTTTTTTTAAATAGTTCCTAAAAAGAAGTGTAAAAGAAAGAAAATTTAAAACTAACCTACATTAGTAAACCCCCCTCCCCCACACTTATCTCATGCATTGTCCTCAATGCATCGTGAATGTGTATATACATGAAACAAATGGAAAGGGAAGGAAAATTACCTCATGGTGGTGGCTCCGATGATGGTCTAATTGGTCCAGAAATGCGACCCAATTAAGATAAAGTAGATCTTGAAGGAACCCACCAGTGACCTCTCTAATATGACCCAATAAAAGAATGATTGAGTGAATGGTCTTATTTAAAAGTTTCTCCCCATCTAATTTTCAATTTTCAAAAATAATTACTGAGTCATTTCTTCAATAGTCTTGTCCAACAATGAAGTGTGATTTTAGAAGATGATTGATTTGGACTCAAATAGAGCAGGAATAAAAACCAATACCAACTCGAAAAATTGACTCAGATCAAGTCAAGATTCAAAACGGGGAGTCAAAATTGGTTCAAAAACGGGGTCCAGACCAAAGAATTGATGTTCACATACTTTTGCCATCAATGAAGTGTGATCATAAGAGATTGGTGATTCAATTTCACGGTGTACTAGTACATGATTCAATGTTGACTCCGGAATAGAGAAAAAAAATATGGTAAAGATACCGGAGTTATTATTGAATCAAAAAGTGAAATGGAATTACCAACATGAGTTCAGGATCACTTTCAAACTCATGTTCAATTTTAGGAAAAGGATAACTTGCCAAAATGTCAAGAGGTTAATGTTGGTCAAGTTCAGATTGGTATGATGAAATTAAAACTGGATTTCCAAAATGACATGATTCTTGGGTCCAATCAGTAGAGTTAGGGATATAGGATCGGTCAAAGGTCGACAAGAAAGACTTTTCTCACTCTCATTGATCAATTCGCTCATTAGTGAGTCTAACCTACTGATCGGCCGGGTAACAGAATTTGGGAGTCGGAATCATGTCTTCCATACTTTTTGTAATTGGTTCTTCTTGAAAAGGTGAGTATGGAAGTTGATTTTGAAAATTGTGGTGAAATTGTGAGTCCATAGGATTTTGCGATTGCTGCTCGGACTCACGCAAGGATTCCATACTCAAGTCCAATATTGATGGTTGTTCATTTTGAATCAGTGAGACTGGAAAAGATGAGTATGACTCTTGAAAATTTGGCTGAGATAATGAGTCTAACATATTTTGAAATCGTTGCAATTTTTCACAAAAGACTTCAAACGCTCTTCTAGCTCAGATTCTTCTTCAATTGGATGTTCTAGAAAAAGGGTATATAGAGTTTGATTTGGGAAGGATTGTGAATTGAGCAAATTTTACATTTGTTATTGGGACTCAAGCATGGCTTCCATACTCCTTTCCAAATTGGATTTTTCCTCAGTTGGTGGAACAGGAAAAGGAGGATATGAAGCCAAATCGGGGAATGAATATTGTGGACAAGGTGGTTAAAAATTTGACTCGGGGGAGGTGAATCCCCATGACTCTGTGAAGATTTGAAATTATTTTTGAAAATTATGGTCATAAGATTGGGGATATGGGTCATATTGAGTCAGATAATGCCAACCCGGCATATATGGTTGGTTCATATTGTACATAGCCGAGTCGGAGTTATCCGAGTCAAATGAGGTCGGGTGAAATATGGATTCATATTACGATTGAAAAAATTGTTGTTGTTAAAATCTATTTCACAATTTATAAGAAAGAAAAGAAAACAAACAAACAAACAAACAAACAAATAAAGAAAAAAGAAAAAGAAAACAAGTCTATGCTAGGGTTGACTTAGACCTAGACGACTCCTAACTGGTTAGACTATCCACGGGGGGGAACGTTGTCAGAAGCTGACCACAAGTTAATCAGCCAGGTAGGGGCAAGATCAGTGGGAGGTATCCGTGCCGGAGCAACGGGCCTAATTATGCCAAACCACTGTTCTTCGAGGTTTCGCCTCTCAATCCCCAACCTTAGACACCGATTTGACAAGAGTCAACTTTTAATAACTTTCTCCTTAGGTCAATCTCTTAAATGAGTCCGAGATGTCCCTAGGGGCCAACGTCTAGCAAATTTTATTTAGGCTTGGGTTGTGTGAGTGGGGAGGTGATTTTTGGCTAAGAGAGGGTAATGACTTCCCCACCTTATGTTGTATTGGGTTTTGCCATTAAGTTTAATTTGTGCAAGTGTGCTATATAGATAAGAATGAACTCATAAAGAGAGTAAATCACCCACATATTTGTCCTATACTATATGCAATGCCATATGTACACCTTCTATCAATATCACAACACAAGAATAAAATACAGTATATTGGAACAAAAATTGACACGTGCCTAAATGTAAATGTCTAATCGTTTTAAAAGCATCCAATTTCTGTATTTTAGTTCTTAAAATTTTTACAGTGTACAGGTAATATAAATAAAAACTAGTAGCAGAATATAAGAATGTACAAGAAATTACCAAACCACACAAGAGAAAGTGTGGACTTCTACAATGCTAAAGAATTTGACCTGCACACCAAAAATAAAAAAGAAAAGTTAACAAAAATGTGAAATCAAAACGTTCCCATCCTTAGCAACGGCGCCAAAATTTGATCGGGGAAAAAACGCGCACAAAAAAAGTGTATGTTTTGAAATCAAGAGTTAAAGTGTGTACGCTTTGGCTTCCTTGATATTTCCGTTATAGTATAGAGGCTAAAACGAGTCGAATACACAAGGGTGGGAGGCGACAGAAGCTTACACGGTATATTCACGTGTATGTTAACGGTTCTTCAATATTTGAAAGAATGAAAAGAAAAGAAAACAAAGATTGAAAAGAGAAGTACGGTGAAACACAAAGAAGTGGGAAACATAGAAGAAATAGTTTTTGTGGTTTTTGTTTGTATATCTAAAACAAAGTGAAAAAGAAAGAACTCATGGCTACTAACTATTAATGACTCCACCAACATGCTGACCTCTTAGTGATAGTTACCTCACATGTATCATTGGCCATTACTAGTCCTTGGTTCAAGAGCTTTTTAAAGCATAACCCATATATAACTCATCACATCCTAACTCAACAAAACAAGAGCAAGCTACACTTAAACCATCAAAACTAAACAACAGTAAGCATGGAGTGAAGTAATGTTAGTTTGTTAGAGGGTCAGGATGTTAGAGTGTTAGATCCATCATCATGAGCCATCAATGGCTCTTACAAGAGCAAGGCAAGAGCCAGAGCAAGGCCAAGTAGAGGCTATTAGATTTATGTGAATTATCAAGTAAGAAGTTAGACTAGTTAGTGGTTAGTTGACATGAGAGAAAAGATTAGCTAAATATGTAAAGAGTTAGAGAAGAAGCAAATAGAGATAAAGGAAGAACCTTCATAGAATGTCACCCCCCATTACAAGAACTTTCTCTTTTATCCTATGATCACTCTCTTTCCTATTACACAATATATAAAAATGAAAAATATAAAAGGAAAAGAAGAACAACTAATCTAAACTACCCTAAACTACAACATGGAGAAGAAACTACCCTAACTCTCTGTATTTTTTTCTCTTTAGAATCCCAGGGGGGTAATTATAGGCACCAGGGAAAAGGGGGCCAGGGGCCAAACGCTGGCCCAAAGCACGGGCGCGGCCGCGCCCGTATGGCCGCGAAAACGCGGCCATAGCTGTGTTTTCGCGGCTCTTCTAGAGCCGCGCGTGGCGCTTTTTGTCGCGCGTTATCCCGTCTGTCCTCTGTCAGTTATAGGTCCCAGTTTCTAGTTTTGAGCCCCTGGTTTTGACGAATCAGCTCTCTAAAGTCAATAGCTATATTATAGGCTTTTAATCACCCATTAAATGGTGATTTAGGGTCTTCTTCTTTATTGCACACCATGAACCTAGAAACATGCAAGATAGATGTTATTAACAAAATTTAATATTAAATAAATGTGAATATGTAGTATGAAATATGCAGTTTTAGAGACTAATCAGTAGTTTTGAGTTAAAGCCACAATTCATAAACACTTTCCCAAAGTTTTATGGTCTAGAGCCTGAGAATGCATACTTCTTCATAAGAGATATTGAGAAAGTATGTCTTATGATAAGAATACAAGTTAGGAGATGATGTGGTTAGGTTACTGTAGACTATCTAAAAATCATTGAAGATAAGTCATTAGAGAATAGAGTCTATATCCCAAACGAAAGGCTAACCATGGCCACTTGTATAATGCCAAGACGCAGAGCATGAAGCCCGTGCCTCAACATCAGTATAGTATCTAGACGCGAGGGTTGAAGCCCGCGTCCCAACTGCACTGTAAAGGCCAAGACGCAGAGCATGAAGCCCACGTCCTTACATCAGTACAGTATCAAGACGCGAGAGTCGAAGCCCGCGTCTCCACATTACTGCAGTCTCAAGTTGCAGAGCCTGAAGCCCGCGACTCAACATCACTACGTCTCAAGGCGCAGAGCCTGAAGCCCCCGTGTCTGGCAGAGTTTGAAACCCGCGTCTAGCAAGGTTCAGAGTTGGCATCCGAAACACGAGGCTCGAAGCCCGCGTTTCGACTACAGAGAAGCTCTGCGTCTCGGTTATAACTGTTCTCATTACTGGGTCAATTACTGCCCACGTAATGAGAAGAGTTAATCCCATTATGGAAGGTTTTAGGGGATAATTTTACCCCTAAAATCCCTATAAATAGCTCAGGTTTTGGTTGAAAGTTTTGGTCAAAAATCAGAATCTTTAGCTGAGGAATATAAAAGAGTTCAACTCTTCTAACAACTTGTTGAGTATAAGTTTGTTCTTACCTCAAGTCTCTTTGAGATTTTATTGCACAAGAACTGCGCTACCCGTCCATAGTTCAAAGAGAAGATTCCAAAAGATTGTGACGTTCACCCCGGTCAACGAAAAACATGATTCACTTTCCACTACTACATCAAGAACCCAACATTAAATAAAGAGAAGATTTGAGCTTAAATATCTTCTCTCTCTTGTAATTAGAATTTTGGAGGTTATTGTAATCTTTCATTGATTCAAGAAAATTTTATTACGATCCTCTAAATTCTTTTTCTGGACCAAACAAGAGATGGTGACTCCGCTGGGGACTACTTTCTCTACTGATGAGTAAGTTGTGGCGCAAGGTGACGTCACCTGCATGGGAAGAATGGTCGAATCGCTTGTCATGAAATTTGACTTGGCAAAGTATAAAGAGTTCCTCTCTTCTGACTCTAAAAGCCCAAGGGTGCGGCAGTATCGCAAGGTCACTTTGAAGATCCGCTCCTGGGTCTCTTCGGAGGCTTCTCTGAACGTGGTCTGTGCAGAAAGCATCATGGCTAGACGTACCACACGCAACGCCCGCGTCAACGTCTCTCACGAGACCCGCGAGGCCAATATTGTTGAGGGTCAAATCAGCCACACCCTTCCTCTTCCTCAACTCTAGGTTATCAGAGTTTCTCAATAACCCGTACGGTGTAACCAAACACCGAACGTCGAAAGAGGTGACGCGCGCGTCAACTACAGACGCAAGAAGCTGGAGCAACTATCTGTCCAGCAGATACAGAACGCAAGGCTCAAGCCCGTGCCTCTTCTGAGTTACGTTAGATGCGCGAAGTCCACGTAAGGAGACCAAAACGTGAAGCCCAAAAGCTTGCGTTTTTGAGACTTCACCTCTCAAACACGATGTTCAGCAGCGTAAGGTCCGTGCCTCTTCTTAGAGACACGAGACCCGCGTCTCAACAACAGAATACAGAACTCAGAAAGTCCATGTTTCTCAAGTATTACTAGCCAGATGCGACAATCAGCAATGCGAGGTTCGCGTCTCTTCTCAACAGAGGCACGAGATCCGCGTCTCAAAGCCAAAATGCGAGAGCCGCGTTTGTTCCACGGAATGTGAGCTCCGCGTTTTTAAACCCTGTGTTTCAGAATTGAAATGCAATGATGGCTCTCAGAAGCTGAAAAGCTCTAAAAAATCTGAGGCTAATCCTTTGATCCCCCTCCGACAGATCTCAGGGATTATTTGACAAAGAAAAGGAGTGCTAATCAGAGCTCCATCCCGTTGCTATGAACGGCTCATCACGATAATGCTTTTTGAATGCCGATGCAGCTCTCATGTAAGCAAGCAGTCGGTATTCAGATGATTAACCTCAACCTCCCGATCAGTCAAAAGGCGTCGTTCCCACAGAAAGAGAACCTTCTCTGATACGGAGTATCCCGAAGTTACTGCAAACATGACAGGTCCAAGTACTACGCCAAGCAGAAGTAGGGGAAAATAACTAACAGTAAGCTCTGATGAGTCTGATGACGAACCGGAAGGAGTGTACCGCCATACCTGTACTTGAACTGGTGTGGTAGCCCCAGTTGACTATAGTACCCTAGCTTGGGGCATTGAAGTAAGTGAATTACACTCTGCCATCGTAGAATCACAGGCCTCGAACTCTTCTGTAGAGAAGGAAGCCTTTATGTATATGGCAAACACTCATGAGGAGACAACCAGGCGCTTAGAACAACAAGCCCAGGTCCAGAAGAAACAATTTGATATGATTCGCGCCCAATAAGAATCTATTGATACCCTCAAGCAAATGCTTGCACAATTGCTTGAAGACAAGAAGAAGTCGAAGGCCAAAACTTCTTTTAAGTAGTCTAAAGGCAAGCGAAAAGAATGGAAGAGTTCATCTTCTGTGCATATAGAGGAGGAGGAACAATCCAACTCTGAGTCCTCTAAGTTTTCATCTGAAGAGGGAGGCAATCCAGAGATGGGAGAACTCATCTCTAAAAGAATGAATAAATTAGAACAACGTCTGAAAACCCTCACCAAAAGCCCTCCAAGAAGAAGTAGGAGTGTTCCGACCATACCCGACGAATGGGATCTTGTCCTGTACACTCCCAAATTCAAAGCTCCGACCCTACGGGCCCTTGACGGCAAAGGGTCGCCAAGCCAACTTATCTACTACTTCAAGTCTCAGATAAGAAATATGTAGCAAATAATGCCTTCTTGGTGTATTTGTACATTGGTACTCTGAAGGGACTCGCCTTTGAATGGTTCATGAAACTCCCCGAAGACTCCATCAAGAATTGGGGTGATTTAGAGAAGCTTTTCCTTACACGCTTCTTCAAAGATGACTCGGAGGTTACCATGCCAACTCTCCTAGTAACAAAGTAACGAAAAGGAGAGTCGGTCAATGTATTTGTGGAGAGATTTCAGAACATGGCGCTCCGATATCCAGCGGTATGACCCTGGTCACCTGGTGGAAACATGCCGTCACAATTTGTAAACTTCGCTCCTAGCCCAGATAGGAGTTATTGAAAGCCGCATCTGTAAGCAATTGGTCCAGCAAGTGAACAGACAGAAGAGATTATTGCCATGGTTAGGGCAGAAGAGAATAGACTTAGTGTAACAGTCCCAAGTTTAATTACCTCAAAATCCATATACTTGAACCTTATCACTCGTTAATCAGAATATGCTAAAGAAATTTTGGTAAACAACAGCTTACATGTTAATCTCATTTTCATCATATAGTTCATCCTAAGATCCATCAAATAAACATATATATAAGAATGCTTCCCTGATATAATATTCTACCACAAAACCATTTATGATATTCACTCAATATACAATCTGTGATCATCCATATTTATCTCCATTAATCAAAGTGTATCACTATCTATTGCCATAAGCTCTAACTCACAGTTACTAAGAATCACATTCTATAATGCATACATACGTCATCTCAGGAGAACATCCTTGCAGCTCTAAGTTGGATCTTTGCCTTACCGTGACCTGAAAATATCAATTTGTGGTGGGGTGCGCTCAACAGCTCAGTGAGTGAAATCAGTCAAAATAGAGTTTGTATTACAATACCAATGTAGTTCAAGTATGATACAGTTGAACAAAGTCAAGAATCAGTTTCAATACTTTCTACTTATGGTTGACACTGCAGCTTATGAATCATAAATTCTTTTATTATCTTATACTTTCTATATGTATTCTTCAGGATAAACGTGACCAATATTTTATTAACATACAATATCAATGAATTTGTAATACTTGAGCTACTCGTTAGTCTCTTATAATCACATCTCCTGTTTTCAGTTTGTAACATATTCGTATTTCATATATAGTCATGGTCACAGCACAACTCTTGGAGGGCCTAATCTTACTCACTAGATTAGTTACAGTTCAATATTACACCTACTCAAATATACATATGACATCACACACTACTCATGATAGTATCCAATTATAATTGTGTGTTCATACATGAAGAATTACGAGACACTCACATCCATATACTGAATGTCACAACAATCTATTTACCCGATGTTATAGATAATTATATGCATACACTAGGTGCCATGCATATTAACACCCTTAATTCGGATATCATAAACAATCATATCCATATACCGGATATCATAAACAATCATACGCATATACTAGGTGCCATACCTATTAACATCCATAATTCAGATATCATAAACAATCATATCCATATACCGGATATCGTAAACAATTATATGCATATACTAGGTGCCATACCTATTAACATCATAAACAAAACAATCATATCCATATGCCGGATAACATAAACAATCATTCAAGCATACTTCAATAAAATAATATCAATACCCTCTTCAATCACCTCCGGTTCAACCGGTCCCTTCCTCCAAAATAATAAATAACAATAATACTCCCTTTGGTCACCTCCAGTTAAACCGGTCCCTTCCTCCAATACAATAAATAACAGCAATCCTCCCTTTCGATCACCTCCGGTTAAACCCGGTCCCTTCCTTCAATACAATACATGACATCATATACATACTTATGCACATTTCTTATCACAAAGACATTCACATACATACCGATGTATCACACAGTCAAGTTCATGCGATTTTATTTCTTAATTCGTTAGTTTCGAAGAATTCTTATCATATTTAAGAGATACCAAACATACACATAATGCATTCAACTTAATGATCCCTAATATCGTACCGGTGAGGTTCATGATTCGTAGTACCAGTATTCTTTTTTCCTAATCATAATACTTATTCACCTTTATCATTTAGTTAACATCCGTGATTCATCATCAATTGCCTCTTTTATCCTCAGGCAGACCGCTTATTGGTTACAACTTGATTTAATTCAGAATTTTCTCATTACTTCTGATACAAGTGATAGTTACATGACAATTCTGATATCACATGAGTTATTAACACTTTCGATATTATAATTATCCTTTATTTCAATCAAAGACTGATTATAGTACTTTTATTTGGTACGGCCCAAGGTTAACCCCAAATTCCACCATTGTTAGTTATATAGTTAATAATTCACAGTTTTCTTTATTTCTATTAAGTACTAGTCAATCATCCCCTGTATTCGCATATGAATCAAACCACACACATATATACATGCATACGCATATACATATCACTTACCAATATTGGATTACTAATCTCATTGACACGACACTCAATCTTTCGTCTGTATCACAAACTTTCAATTGTTAAGGTAATTATCTAACTCTTACCGGTTAGATATAATCGGTGTCACTATAAAGATGTGACTTTCAAGCCTAATAGAGGATTTCGATGTTCTGATAAATCAATTACAAGGATACCTGAAAGTCTCTGGTGTATAGAGTAGGCATACCAAAATACTAGTTCAATACTATCAGTATTTGTTTTGTTGGTATCGAATTATCTATCATAATCGATAAATTTAATATTAATTTATCAGATTTACTCAATACTGAATCTAACTGGTTTTCACCAGTTCAATTACTCACTTGATACTTATACACCATCATCGATCACCCATTATCTGATAATCATCAGGCTTGATTTTATTTAGTAGTTTTTCATTAATAATCATTAATCGTAAAAAAAATACAATATCTACTTACGAGTTCTAGTCCAAAGGTATTATTTTTTCACCTCTCGTTAGGTTTGATGAATCTTAGTTATTTGTCCATCCAATTGCTTTCAGTTGCTCGATTAATAACTTAATCGATATATATATATAAATATGTAAGCCACCTGATGACCCTTAATGCCGCAAGTAAAAAGCTGCAAGTGTGCAACTTGATACACAAAATCACGTTATGAACACACAAACACACACACACACACACACACATCATGAAACACAATAAGTACGAAAACAGTATCCACGAGATCAATACTCAACATACTACATAATATGTTAGTATCCTGTGTACTTATCTTAACTAATAAGCTTTTGATTCAAATTATTTGTCAAGCATGACGGTAGTGTTAGTAATTCAGTTGCTCTAACTCGATTCATTATCAATTACTTTGATCAGTTTCATCATTATCGGTTCACGTTCACAATCGCTAATTAATCAAAATGTCCCGATTCCATCCGAGTTATCAATATTAACAAAAGCTTCAATAGTTTAACTAGTACGCTACTTCTATCATACTGCATCAATTATATGTATCTCATTTAACAGAGTTTTTTTATATCACAGTTATGTCAAGTTGCTCGAAGATAAAACCCCAATTTTATTTACTTAGTTCAATTCTAATATCAACCTCGGATTTTCGCTTATACCAGCATCAGTATAACTGATTCTATAATTATCCAATTATGGTTGATGTGTCTCAAGTAATCTTTGTCATAACTGATTTCTAATTATCTCTTATTAATTAATAAACATCCATGATCTGTAATTGATTTTCGTTGTCACTGTTTAGTCCACTCACAGGGTACCTACGGTGTTAACCAACTACCATCCGATTAATATTATCCATAACTATAAATTTCATAACAGCTTGGATATCACTTGCATAAAATCTCAATCTTCACCTAACTAACATCATTATTATCTTAGGAGTTAATACACATGCAATCACAGTGTTTAAAGGAATTGGGGTTAGATTTTACCCACTTAACGATTTTTAGGTTAAGTAACTTCAATATTCATCACAGACAGGTGTTGGCCCAAAGGCCCATCATTCTAGTTTTGATGATGATTAACTCATAGAGTTATAGTACTAATGATCTTGTGTTTAATTAGTATTAGATATTTGATCAAGATCTTAGTTGGTGTTTAGCTTGAACAAAGGATTTAAAGTCAAAGTTTTTGGAGGTAGCATGTGTTGATTCAAGAGCTCGCGCATCAAGATTACATCAAGTACTCAAGAGGAGGCTAGCTCATTAGATCAAGATTTGGACCAAGTCATGAAGGAGAAGAAGACCTACCAAGAGAAGATTTCCAAGAAGACTTGTGTCATATTTGTAAGTGTTAAGATTTTATTTTTAGATAAAATGTAAAGGATAGATTAGTTGGTGGATTGCTCAAGTTGTATACACTAAGATTTAGATGTGTTTTTATAACAGAGTTTTCATTTGAAAAAATACCGGTTTGGTTTTTAAAATTCAAAATATACATGTATTTTATCAGAACTTATTTTAGAGCTTATTGTCATAAACATAGATATTTCATCATGTATGTGTAGTGGATCATATCTATACACACTAAGCTTCAAAAGTATTTAAAATATCTTATTTTTGTATATGGAGAAGTTTTGAAAAAATCGTTTTTCAATTTGGAGATACTTTTTGGAAAATACGGATTTTTTGTTTAAGGCAAAACTTCTATATTACAAAAATAGTTCAAAATATTTGTATTATATTTTAATTTTTAATCAAATATGTTTGTATATCAAAGTATATCAATAAACTTATTTTTGTAGAATTTATGAAAATTTATGGGATTTTATTGAAGGAAAAAGGCCGAGTTTTTAATTCCTAAAAATGTTGGACTGGCCTTCTGCCGGTCGACCGAGCCAGAAGTCGGTCAACCGCTCCGGTCGACCGATGTGCACAAACATGCACAGCAAGGGCCGGTCGACCGCACTGGTCGACCGACAGAGAGTCTCTGCTCTCTGTAAATGGTCGGTCGACCGCTAGGTTTAAGCCCAGTTTTCGGTTGTAACGCCCCGATCCTAAAGATACGGAGACGTTATGGCGACGCATATACGCAAGGGAAAATCCCCCACGTATATGCGCTAAGCCTAAATTGTAACCTGAACAAGCTATAAATCAGAACTATAATAATCAAGGAACACTGCAATAATACATATACATGACTATACATGATAGCAACGAATAACAGGAAGAAAAAGACAGCTGAATAGAAGTCAAAGGTGATATACAGGAATCAAAGAATAATAACAAGAATAAAATGCAAGTATACCAGAATCAAAGGGAGAGGTCCTAAGTTCCTCGTAAGGCGTACCGTCTCAACGAAAACCTGCACATTAGAAACAATCGTCCAAAAGCTGGACGTGCAAACCCAGGGTCGTCAGAACGCGACCATAATGAGTGTGTGTGTGTAAAGGGGAAACAGCTCGTGTAGAAGAAACCATGTGCATAAATAGTAATAAGAACAACAGCAGATAAAAGAGACCATATAACAGATAAAATACAGAACTGTAATAAACATGATAACAACACGGATAATGATAAGCAACAACTGATCAATAGTAAGCAAGCAACTGATGTCACAATAGGTAACCTATCACATGAAACTAGGCTGGTATCCAAGTCTGGTCACAAGTCTGGTCCTGGTTTGTTGGCCCAAGGTTACAATCACCCTTGTTTAGTGTATTTTGATGATTACAAAACATATTAGTTATTTGTACTAATAACAATTGTTGTTTAAGTGTGTTTCAGGTTTATTATCATACTAGAAGTACTCTCACTCAAATACAAGGCTTTTGGACTCAAGACAATTCAATTTGGGCTCAAGTTGCAATATTGAAGATCAAGTGAAGATAGCCCACCTTGAAGAATAGCTTTGAAGTCTTTTTAGAAGTTTGTAAGTTTAGTATGTTAAAGTTTGAATATAGGAAATTTGGCTCTAGGATTTGCACACACACTTGTTTTATGTATTTCCTATGTTTTGAAAATAGTTTTTGAAAATGGTTGTTTCTAAGTTTTATGCCTTAGTTTATATATACATGTACCAAAGCTTTATATCCTGAAAAACTTGTTTAAAACATGTGTATAAACTATTTTCTGCATAATACTTAGCTATATGTATTTTTAAAATATTTATCAAAATTTTTCTAACTCAAAACAGCCCTGTTTTTCAGTGTCAGGCAACATCGGTCGACCGGCCCGGTCGACCGGCGCTGTGCCTGGACATGCACTGTTTGTGCATGTCCGTCGGTCGACCGGACCGGTCGACCGACAGAGAGCATTCTGCTCTCGGGAATTTTCGGTCGACCGGACCGGTCGACCGGAAGAAGGAAACTGTGTTTCCTCCTTTGGGTCGGTCGACCGGACCGGTCGACCGGGAGCCAACGGCTACTTCCAGCTGGCCTGGCGGTCGACCGGACCGGTCGACCGCCAAGCCTGCAAAATAGCAACGGCTCTTTCCTCTTTGGGATTTTCTGAAAATCTGTTTTCTTTTTCTGTTTTAACAGACTTTTGGAGAGTTGTTGGGGTGCTTTTGCAGGTTGAATTAGGTGTAAAGAAAATGTTTTTAACTTATTTTCAACCCTATAAATAGAGGAGAAGTCTCTCCTTCATATTACTTAGAAAAATTCCTCAAGTTTTGTTGTTTTCAAAAGAGAAAAGAAAAATAGTTTGAAGCCTTCAATTCCAACTCTTTCAAGTTTGTTTTTCAGTTGTGTTTGATTCTCTATATCACTCTACAACTGAAAGTTTACTCACCACACTTCATAGAGCCAAAAATCCTATACTCATTCTATAGTGAAGTTGTAAATTGAAGTGAGAGTGTTTGTAAAAGATTGAGAAAAAGTGTAGTGATCAAGTTGTGATCACTTTGTTCTTGTAATTCCTTCTTGTGGAGCAACCTCTTCGGTAGAGGTCCTTTGTATTCGGTGGAGCTCGGTGCTCGGTCTTCGGTAGACCAATTGTAAAGGCATCCTCGGTGGATAGTGGAAACCCTTCACGGAGGTGAAGGCGGGGACTAGAGCAAGTGTGCTCGAACCTCGAAACAAATCATCTTATTTGCGATTGCCTTTGCGTTATTCTTGCTTTACATTTCTCTTGCTTTATATTGTCTTGAATTATTTGCTTGAGAACTAACCCTCTACTTGCGCAATCTTATCTGTTTACTTTACTTGCTATACTTGTTGTGTTACATTGTGTGCACTTCATTTCTCATCATCATACTTGGCATTGATCGATCACATCTCTATACAACACGATTGCATTGCGCACCTCTAACCCATATCTAGGGGAATTGGGAGGAAGGAGTTCAGAACCTCGCAAGGGGTATTCGGCTCTTAGTCGTGTTTTGAGAGATCGTTGCATCACTCATTTAATTAAAAGTTTAAAAAGATCATTAGATTAGCATTCACACCTATTCACCCCCCTCTAGGTGTTTTTCAATTGGTATCAGAGCTTGGACTCTAGGATTTGGTTTAACCACCTTAGAGAAGATCCTAATTTGCTAATCATTTCATTCATATTCATATAGTATAAATGGCCGATGGAATTAAAACCCCTCCTAAGTTTGATGGACTTAACTTTCCCATATGGAAAGTTAAGATGACCGTGTTTTTGCAATCTCTAGGTAGCCGAGTTGCAAAGGCCGTGACTAAGTCCTTTAGTGTACCCCCGGTGACGAATCCACTTGGTCCGAAATAGAGACTAAGGAATTCGATGCCAATGCCAAAGCTCACTATGCACTTCTTCAAGCCCTAAATGATGATGACATAGCTAGGGTTATACATTGCAAATCCGCATTTGAGATTTGGTCACACTTGATAGTTACTCATGAGGGGACCTCACAAGTAAAGAAGGCTAAGATTGACCTTCTTCGGTCTCAATATGAAACATTTAGCATGCAAGACAATGAAACCATAGATGATATGGTTACAAGATTTACCAAGATTACTAATGGACTCTCTTCTTTAGGTGAAGATATCAACAATGATCAAAGAGTAAGGAAGATCATCCGGGCTCTTCCTCCTTCATGGGAAGTTAAAGCTACAACCTTGAAGGAACTCAATGACAATGAAGAGATGGAGCTCATAGGTCTCATTGGGAACCTCAAAACCCATGAGATGGAAAGGAAAGCAAGGGAGGACATGGCTCCTACCAAGAAGAAGACCATCGCCTTCAAGAGTCAAGCTCCACACTCCGATGAAGATGATGAAGAAGAAGATGATGAGGAGCTCTCACTCCTTGTTAAGAATGTCCGGAGGATGTACAACAAGGCGAAGTACCAAGGTAGAAGGAGATGGCAAGGAGGCAAAGAAGAAAGAAAGATCATATGCTTCAATTGCCAAAAACCGGGACACATTGTGGCGGAGTGTCCGGAAAAGGCAAAGCCTTCCACATCAAAGAAGCCTTACAAGAAGAAGGCTATGAAGGCAACTTGGGATTCGGAGACCGAATCCGAGGAAGAAATAGACACCGCCAACATGTGCTTCATGGCTAATGAAGGCACAAGCAAGGTAACCTCTTCCCCTTCTCATGATAATGAACTTTCTATGGATGTGTTAGAAGAGGCTTTTGTTGAGTTGTCACAAAACTATGATTTCTTAAAGAAAAAGTATATTAAAATGAAAAAGGAAAATGAATCTTTAAGTCTTCAAGTTTTTACTCTTACAAAAGAAAAGGATGAGTTGGTTTCCACTTTGGCCACTACCAAAAATGATTTTGAAAAATATAAGATCTCTTGCAAAGGTAAGGCCCCACTAATTGACTCAAATGAAGTTTCTATGCTTAAAGAAAGATTAGATTCATTAAGTGTTGTTTTGAAAGATTGTGAGTTTAACAAGAAGAAAATTGAGGCTATGTTTCCTAAGAAACAAGCCCCAAAGCAAAATGCTCATGCTCATGTTCATATTCATGCTACACAACCTAAACAACATGGCAAAACCCCAAACATGCTCACACTACACATCATGCTTTCATGTATAGAAAAGTGTACTCATGTTCACATTGTGGGCGGAAAGGACACTTAGCTAATTTTTGTTATGATAGACTAAGTGCATCACATCATAATGTTTGGGTTCGTAACACTAACTTTCAAGGACCCAAGAAAGTTTGGGTACCAAAGTCAACAATTGTTTTAAATGATGTAGGTACTTTCCAAAGCCCAACGACGTAGAGGTTTGTGGTATCTTGATAGTGGTTGCTCAAGGCACATGACTTGGGACATCAACAACTTTGCAACCCTATCAAGATATCATGAAGGTGGCACCGTCACCTTCGGAGATGACGCCAAGGGTAAAATCATCGGTATTGGTAATGTAAAACTTGGCACCTCTCCTTTAATTGAAAATGTAGTTTTAGTTGATGGCCTCAAGCATAATCTCTTGAGTGTTAGTCAACTTTGTGATAAAGGTTTTGATGTTGTTTTGATAATGTTGCTTGTAAAGTTATTGATAGAATTTCTAATGTTTGTGTATTTTCCGGTTTTCGTGAAAGTAATGTTTATATGATTGATATGTTAAATATGTCTTGTAATATTACTTGTTTGAAAGCCCTCGATGATGACTCTTGGTTGTGGCATAGGAGATTAGGGCATATTTCTTTTGATCACATTTCTAGGTTAAACACAAAGGAAATGGTGAAAGGTATTCCTTGTTTGAATTTGAAAAGGACCGAGTTTGTGACGCATGTCAATTTGGGAAACAAACTAAGTCTTCTTTCAAGTCAATTAAGGATATCATGACATCACGTCCTTTGGAGTTAATCCATATGGATCTATTTGGCCCAACACAAACCAAAAGTCTAAGTGGGAATAGATTTTCTTATGTTTTGGTTGATGATTTTTCAAGATTTACTTGGGTTTTCTTTCTTGAACATAAAAGCCAAGCATTTTCATATTTCCAAATTTTTAAGAAAAGAGTTGAAAAAGAAAAAGATGTTTCGATTTTGAGAATAAGAAGTGATAGAGGAGGTGAATTCATTAACCAACCCTTTACCACTTTTTGTGATGAACATGGAATAAAGCATGAACTTTCTTGTCCTAGAACTCCACAACAAAATGGAGTAGTTGAACGGAAAAATAGAACATTACAAGAGATGGCTAGGACAATACTAAGTGAATATGGTCTACCACATTATTTGTGGGCCGAGGCCGTAAATACATCATGCTACATATCTAATCGTGTTTTCTTGTGTAAAAATACAACTAAAACTTCTTTTGAAATGTATTTTTCTAGAAAACCAAATGTTTCTTATTTCAAAGTTTTTGGATGCAAATGTTTTGTTTTAAATACTAAAGATAATTTGGGAAAATTTGATCCTAAATCTTATGAGGCTATTTTTGTAGGTTACTCAAATACTAGTAAGGCTTATAGAGTTTTCATTAGATCATCTTTGACTATTGAAGAGTCTATTCATGTTAAGTTTGAGGAATCTAACAAGTTTGTTAAGAATGTTGTAGAAATAGATGCTTTGCATGAAGGCTTGGAGAAAGTCACCTTGGAGGATGCTTCTACCATGGGAGACAAGCCAAAGGATGATGATGGAAGTGAAGCCAAAGTGGAAGAGGCCCAAGGAAATGAACATCAAACAAATGAGGTGGAGCCTACTCAACCACTACCTAAGGATTGGAGATTCAATCCTCATCATCCCAAGGACCTCGTCATAGGTGAAGTATCAAAAGGGTAACTACTCGCTCTAAAATTCAAGATTATTGTGGCCACTTTGCATTTATTTCACACATAGAACCCAAAAATGTGCTCGAAGCCGAGGCCGATTCATATTGGTTGCTAGCCATGCAAGAGGAGCTCAATCAATTTGAGCGCAACCAAGTTTGGCACCTTGTTCCTAGGCCCCACGATAGACCAACAATTGGTACTAAGTGGATCTTTAAGAACAAGTTGGATGAATCGGGTAATGTAGTTAGAAACAAGGCTAGGTTAGTTGCCCAAGGTTACACTCAAATCGAAGGGATCGATTTTGAAGAAACCTTTGCACCCGTAGCACGGCTTGAAGCCATACGGATGACTCTAGCATTTGCCTCATATAAAGATTTCAAATTATTTCAAATGGATGTTAAAAGTGCTTTTCTAAATGGATTTATTGAAGAGGAGGTGTATGTTGAACAACCCCCCGGGTTTGTTGATCCTACACATCCGGATTTTGTTTTTAAATTAGATAAAGCTCTTTATGGTTTAAAACAAGCCCCTAGGGCTTGGTATGAAAGACTTTCCTCATTTTTGATTTCAAATGGTTTTAAGAAAGGTAAAATTGATACAACTTTGTTTACAAAACATGTAGAAAATGACATTCTTATTGTGCAAATTTATGTAGATGATATTATTTTGGTTCTACTAATGAATCTCTTTGCAAAGCTTTTGAGTCATGCATGAAGGACGAATTTGAAATGTCTATGATGGGGGAGCTCAACTATTTCCTTGGACTCCAAATCAAGCAAAGGAAGGATGGGATCTTCATCAATCAAGCCAAGTACACAAAGGAACTAATCAAAAGGTTTGGGCTTGAAGGATCAAGAGTAAGTAAAACTCCCATGGCAACAACTACAAAGCTTGACAAGGATGAACAAGGTAAAAGTGTAGACATTAAACTTTATAGAAGCATGATTGGTAGCTTGCTTTATTTGACGGCTAGTAGGCCGGATATTATGTTTTCCGTTTGTCTTTGTGCACGTTTTCAATCTTGTCCTAAAGAATCTCACATAATAGCGGTTAAACGCATAATTAGATACCTTAAGGGCACTATTGAAATGGGTTTATGGTATCCTAAAACCGGATTATTTGAAATGAAGAGTTTTTCGGATGCCGACTATGCGGGTTGTAGGGTAGATAGGAAGAGCACAAGTGGAACATGTCAATTCTTAGGTAATTGTCTTGTATCTTGGTCTTCCAAAAAGCAAAATTCGGTAGCCCTATCAACCGCCGAGGCGGAGTATGTTGCGGCCGGAGCTTGTTGTGCACAAGTTCTTTGGATGAAACATACTCTCCTTGACTATGATTTACACTTTGATCATGTTAAAATATTTTGTGATAATACTAGTACTATTCACATGACAAAGAATGCAAATCAACATAGTAAAACCAAACACATTGACATTAGGTATCACTTTCTTAGAGATCATTATGAGAAAGGTGATATTGTTATTGAATATGTTTCTACCGATTTTCAACTTGCTGATATTTTTACTAAACCTCTAGATTATGCTAGATTTTCATTTATTTGTGGTGAGTTGAATGTTTGTATTATAGATTCTTAAAATTACAATTTTGTTTTTTAACCCTTTTTGATGTATGACAAAAAGGGGGAGAATAAGTTTGTTGATATTTGAAAATAAGTGTTTTGATATTTGAAAAATAAGTGTTTAAATTTAAACTTTCTAAGTTTGATACTATTTGAGTTTCAATTCATGAAGAAAAAGAAAGTTTGTGTTTATTTGAGTTTTTGGACAAAAACTATTGTGTTTGTTAAATGCTTTATGTATGCTTACATAGCTTTTCATATTCATGATAAATACATAGCATTGTTTGAGGGGGAGCTTTCCAAGCTTTCCTCCTTTATTTGTTTCAATAACTTATATGTTTTGTCATCATCAAAAAGGGGGAGATTGTTGGCCCAAGGTTACAATCACCCTTGTTTAGTGTATTTTTATGATTACAAAACATATTAGTTATTTGTACTAATAACAATTGTTGTTTAAGTGTGTTTCAGGTTTATTATCATACTAGAAGTACTCTCACTCAAATACAAGGCTTTTGGACTCAAGACAATTCAATTTGGGCTCAAGTTGCAATATTGAAGATCAAGTGAAGATAGCCCACCTTGAAGAATAGCTTTGAAGTCTTTTTAGAAGTTTGTAAGTTTAGTATGTTAAAGTTTGAATATAGGAAATTTGGCTCTAGGATTTGCACACACACTTGTTTTATGTATTTCCTATGTTTTGAAAATAGTTTTGAAAATGGTTGTTTCTAAGTTTTATGCCTTAGTTTATATATACATGTACCAAAGCTTTATATCCTGAAAAACTTGTTTAAAACATGTGTATAAACTATTTTCTGCATAATACTTAGCTATATGTATTTTTAAAATATTTATCAAAATTTTTCTAACTCAAAACAGCCCTGTTTTTCAGTGTCAGGCAACATCGGTCGACCGGCCCGGTCGACCGGCGCTGTGCCTGGACATGCACTGTTTGTGCATGTCCGTCGGTCGACCGGACCGGTCGACCGACAGAGAGCATTCTGCTCTCGGGAATTTTCGGTCGACCGGACCGGTCGACCGGAAGAAGGAAACTGTGTTTCCTCCTTTTGGGTCGGTCGACCGGACCGGTCGACCGGGAGCCAACGGCTACTTCCAGCTGGCCTGGCGGTCGACCGGTCCGGTCGACCGCCAAGCCTGCAAAATAGCAACGGCTCTTTCCTCTTTGGGATTTTCTGAAAATCTGTTTTCTTTTCTGTTTTAACAGACTTTTAGAGAGTTGTTGGGGTGCTTTTGCAGGTTGAATTAGGTGTAAAGAAAATGTTTTTAACTTATTTTCAACCCTATAAATAGAGGAGAAGTCTCTCCTTCATATTACTTAGAAAAATTCCTCAAGTTTGTTGTTTTCAAAAGAGAAAAGAAAAATAGTTTGAAGCCTTCAATTCCAACTCTTTCAAGTTTGTTTTTCAGTTGTGTTTGATTCTCTATATCACTCTACAACTGAAAGTTTTCTCACCACACTTCATAGAGCCAAAAATCCTATACTCATTCTATAGTGAAGTTGTAAATTGAAGTGAGAGTGTTTGTAAAAGATTGAGAAAAAGTGTAGTGATCAAGTTGTGATCACTTTGTTCTTGTAATTCCTTCTTGTGGAGCAACCTCTTCGGTAGAGGTCCTTTGTATTCGGTGGAGCTCGGTGCTCGGTCTTCGGTAGACCAATTGTAAAGGCATCCTCGGTGGATAGTGGAAACCCTTCACGGAGGTGAAGGCGGGGACTAGAGCAAGTGTGCTCGAACCTCGAAACAAATCATCTTGTTTGCGATTGCCTTTGCGTTATTCTTGCTTTACATTTCTCTTGCTTTATATTGTCTTGAATTATTTGCTTGAGAACTAACCCTCTACTTGCGCAATCTTGTCTTGTTTACTTTACTTGCTATACTTGTTGTGTTACATTGTGTGCACTTCATTTCTCATCATCATACTTGGCATTGATCGATCACACCTCTATACAACACGATTGCATTGCGCACCTCTAACCCATATCTAGGGGAATTGGGAGGAAGGAGTTCAGAACCTCGCAAGGGGTATTCGGCTCTTAGTCGTGTTTGAGAGATCGTTGCATCACTCATTTAATTAAAAGTTTAAAAAGATCATTAGATTAGCATTCACACCTATTCACCCCCCCTCTAGGTGTTTTTCAATTGGTATCAGAGCTTGGACTCTAGGATTTGGTTTAACCACCTTAGAGAAGATCCTAATTTGCTAATCATTTCATTCATATTCATATAGTATAAATGGCCGATGGAATTAAAACCCCTCCTAAGTTTGATGGACTTAACTTTCCCATATGGAAAGTTAAGATGACCGTGTTTTTGCAATCTCTAGGTAGCCGAGTTGCAAGGCCGTGACTAAGTCCTTTAGTGTACCCCCCGGTGACGAATCCACTTGGTCCGAAATAGAGACTAAGGAATTCGATGCCAATGCCAAAGCTCACTATGCACTTCTTCAAGCCCTAAATGATGATGACATAGCTAGGGTTATACATTGCAAATCCGCATTTGAGATTTGGTCACACTTGATAGTTACTCATGAGGGGACCTCACAAGTAAAGAAGGCTAAGATTGACCTCTTCGGTCTCAATATGAAACATTTAGCATGCAAGACAATGAAACCATAGATGATATGGTTACAAGATTTACCAAGATTACTAATGGACTCTCTTCTTTAGGTGAAGATATCAACAATGATCAAAGAGTAAGGAAGATCATCCGGGCTCTTCCTCCTTCATGGGAAGTTAAAGCTACAACCTTGAAGGAACTCAATGACAATGAAGAGATGGAGCTCATAGGTCTCATTGGGAACCTCAAAACCCATGAGATGGAAAGGAAAGCAAGGGAGGACATGGCTCCTACCAAGAAGAAGACCATCGCCTTCAAGAGTCAAGCTCCACACTCCGATGAAGATGATGAAGAAGAAAATGATGAGGAGCTCTCACTCCTTGTTAAGAATGTCCGGAGGATGTACAACAAGGCGAAGTACCAAGGTAGAAGGAGATGGCAAGGAGGCAAAGAAGAAAGAAAGATCATATGCTTCAATTGCCAAAAACCGGGACACATTGTGGCGGAGTGTCCGGAAAAGGCAAAGCCTCCACATCAAAGAAGCCTTACAAGAAGAAGGCTATGAAGGCAACTTGGGATTCGGAGACCGAATCCGAGGAAGAAATAGACACCGCCAACATGTGCTTCATGGCTAATGAAGGCACAAGCAAGGTAACCTCTTCCCCTTCTCATGATAATGAACTTTCTATGGATGTGTTAGAAGAGGCTTTTGTTGAGTTGTCACAAAACTATGATTTCTTAAAGAAAAAGTATATTAAAATGAAAAAGGAAAATGAATCTTTAAGTCTTCAAGTTTTTACTCTTACAAAAGAAAAGGATGAGTTGGTTTCCACTTTGGCCACTACCAAAAATGATTTTGAAAAATATAAGATCTCTTGCAAAGGTAAGGCCCCACTAATTGACTCAAATGAAGTTTCTATGCTTAAAGAAAGATTAGATTCATTAAGTGTTGTTTTGAAAGATTGTGAGTTTAACAAGAAGAAAATTGAGGCTATGTTTCCTAAGAAACAAGCCCCAAAGCAAAATGCTCATGCTCATGTTCATATTCATGCTACACAACCTAAACAACATGGCAAAACCCTAAAACATGCTCACACTACACATCATGCTTTCATGTATAGAAAAGTGTACTCATGTTCACATTGTGGGCGGAAAGGACACTTAGCTAATTTTTGTTATGATAGACTAAGTGCATCACATCATAACGATACGGTGACAGTAACAATAACAGTACAGTAACAATCAATCAGTGATCGTATACACGGTAAACAATATCAGTAACAGTAACAGTAGACCAGTAACCGTATACACAGTGAACAATATCAATAACAGTGGACAGTAACAATAACCGTGTATATGATGAACAATAGGACTGTACCGTGGTTACGGTCAAACAATCATTTTCCAGTAACTTCAATAACATGGATTCAATATAACAATAGAGCTGATAACACTCGATAGCTAGTCTCATCTGGAACCAGTCAATATCTCATATCCATCTTCTAAGTCATCAATAATCTGGTCGATTAATAGCTATCAAAAACTCTGAACCTATATTATAATCACCAGTATCAATGAGATCACTCTCATAATAACTCTATCTCCCTGACTGGATTGATCAATCACTATACATGAAGCACACAGTATGTCTTCAATATCAACAAGTCAACAAACTCCATAATCATAACTACAGATGAAACATCCTCAAACAACATATGGTCTAAAATATCTATTCTTGGTACTCAACGTCAACAATCATATCATCTAAACAATTCCAAATGGTCACGACTATAAACCAACTACGTCAATCTCACCTTAATACAGATCAGGCCCCAATATAAAGATTATGGATTCTGAATACTCTCTAACTCAAGATCATTCTAAGGTCACAACTCAGCTGACTCAGTCATATCTAATCACTGTTCATCATTCCATGTAATTAACATAAGTCCTAGATCAATCCAAAGTCATTACAGCCAACTCATGCTCTCAATAGTTCCATAATCATCTAGTTCCATTACACATCTAGCAATCTGATATAATAATTATTGTTCCAACATATAACAATATCCAATACTAATCCTCTCACTCAAACATACAACTCAGATTCATAAGTATTCCCAATACCTTCTCTTATTAAGATCCGTCATGATATCCCAACACTCGGTAATTCATATCATTTACATGCATCTAAATTCCATCATGATAAGTCAAGTCATCCCATCCGTAATCTATCCCTCGATATCATATACATCATCCCTATCCATCTCTCGATATCATGTACATCCATCTACATCCAACACACAACTCAAGGGTGAAGTCCACAATTCATCAAACAACTATACCTAGCTGACAGACAGGTATTGGTCGACTATAGAGGTAGTCCAAGTCGACTAGGGGCAAGGGTAAGTCGACTACACAACTGCTAGTCGTCTACAAAATATGTCAAGTCGACCAGCAGAGAGATACAGAGAATCAACATATTCTGGAAGCTATATCAGTCGACTAGGGCTCTGGGGTTAGTCGACTAACAGGGATGTTAGTCGACTATAGTTATGGACAAGTCAACTAATCTGCCTGCAAACTGATACTGAATAAAACTTGCACAAAGTTCTCAATCTCCACATCCTCTCAATTACCCTCATGCTACCTCCTGATATGTCTACAACAATACTCTAGAATACATAGGACAAACATGGGGGTTCTAACATGTATCAAGAATCATGCATATCATATTTCTATACATCCAACATGTAAAATAAACGGGAGATGACCGACCACCTTCATGCTCGGTGATCTCTACACATAAACATGTAATCTCAGTATTCTACTCGACAATTACATAACATATAAAATAATAGCTGCAATCACTTAATAAAAGAGAGAAGGAGGAAGAGACACTCACCTGAGCTCGATCGCAAGAATCATAAGGTTCCAGTAAATCTACATAAATTATTAAATAGAAATTGTTAGATTCTTTTAAAAAAATATTTTAAGGAGTTTAAATCTTAGTTAATTAGTTTGGGAGTTGGAGATATGATGCTTTAGGTTTAATGAATTTAGTAGATTTAATTTAAACTAATTTCTGATTTTTTGTTGGATTTTTAATAGGCTTTAAATCATTAAAATATTTAACGGGTTTGAATCTAACATTACGGAAAAAGGTTTAAAGAGGGTGATTTGATTTAATTCATGTTGGTATCACTCTAAAATTTTTATCTTAGAAAGAAAAAGTGTTATAGGATATTATTTATATTTTTCTCTATTTTATTTTGATATTTTTAATAATTATTTTAATTGCAAACTTACCTTCTTTTCTTCCTTTCTTTCTTATTTTCTTTTTTTTCTCAGACTGGGCCAGGTCTGGCCCAGTCCAGGCCTGTCTCGGCCTGGACCTGGCCAGGCCTGTTAGCCTGGGCCAGGCCAGCCTATGGCCGGGCCAAAAGTTTTTTTTTTTTTTTTATAAGTGTGTGCACAGTGGGCCGGCCCAGCCCACTGTGCACTGAGAATCAAGGATCAGCAGGGGCTCTCGGCCATTGGCCGAGAGCCGCCAAAGAAATTTCCATTTTTTTTAATTTCCTTTTTAATCCTTATAAAAAATGTAAATATAAGTTGGTAGATCTACAAGTATTTTAATTAGATTTTGATTAGGTTTTGATGCATAAAAATATTCATGGAGATCTTGGTATGGACATAATTTTAATAAACTTTTTATATCAAATAAATTTTGAGAAAATAGATTATTTGTATCATATTAATAATTTATTCTTATGTATCTATTCAATTTATATATATATATATATATATTTAAAGAAAATAACTGGAATTAAATTCACAAGTTGGATTTACTTACATTAGTTGTTCTTCTTTGTTTGCTCATCAATCCTTGCCTCAAAACCCCTTTCGTTCATGATCCCTTGAGGAGGAGAAGGAAAAGATGGAAAGTGGGGAGAGTTGGACTAGGGTTTCTATTGAAGAAGAAGAGAAAGAAATGTTTAGGTTCTTTGAACCTGGACTCTAATTAGGCTAGATTGCTTAATTTAGTAAGATAGGATTAGGATGGAAATTTAGATTGGAATTAAATATTTAAATTAGATTCTAGATTTGGATTTGGATTAGGATTTATTAAGATCATGATTTTGAAAATAAGATTAGGGTTAGGATTAGAATTGAGTTTTGGGTTAATGGGTAAGAATCTCATGCTAATGGGTTTTGGGCTTTAATTAAAAGAAATAAATAATATGAAGAATGAGAAAAATAGATAGTGGGCTTATGGGCTTAGACAAAAATAGAGAAAGGGGAAAAAGAATGAAAATAAGAAGTGGGCTTGGCTCAAGTGGGCTTAGCATGAAAAGAAAATAAAATGAAATGAAAAGGAGAATAGGCTTGACTTATTGGGCTTGGATTAAAATAATAATACTACTAATAGTGATTAACAATATCATAATAATAATTAACAATAATAATTACAATAATAATAATATCACCAGTAAAATAAAATAAATACTTTAGAAAAATAAAATACAGTATTTTAGATTAGAGGTATTACATCGGTCGATCGGCCGGTCGATCGAGTTTCCCAACAGTCAAAAATTTGACCGTTGGCGGTCGACTGACAGCAGCATCAGCTATTGAGTTGGCCTCTAACGGTCATATTTTGAGAGCCTATAAATTGGGGTTCCCTTGAACTGTTTTCTAAAAGATTTTAAGTGAGTTTTTAAGATAGTTTTTCCTACAGTTCTAAGTGTTTATCTCCACTTATTTTAGAGCCAAATACTTCCATATCAAAAGGAGAGTTTTTCAAGAGTGTTTTGAAGAAGAGATTTCTTGAGTTTTTCACTACAAATTCTATCTAAGTTTTTCTCACAATTACTTGAGCTATCCATTACTACATCAATCCTATAGGGATCTTTATTGTGAGAGTGTTTTAGATGATCAAAGTGTTGTGATCACCAAAGTGTTCTACTTTGTATTTGAGGAGGCGGATTTGCGGGTTCGCGTTGTTTCGAGTTCTAGTGAGAGCTCGGTGTAGAGGTGCGGCCTCGGCAAGCTAGTGTGCTTGCGGTGTGTTGTTCTTGCGGGAACAAGAGAGGGACTGAGTGAGTCGAAGAAGTTCTAGTGTGAACTCGTTGTAGGTGTTGCGACACCGAGTGATCCGGTGGGATCGATTTTTAGTGAAAATCCTTCATATTGTTGAAGGCCGGGATGTAAAGCAAGGGTGCTCGAACCTCGAAACAAATCTCCCGTGTTTGCGATTTCTCTCTCCCTATCTCTCACTTGTGTTTATATCTGCATGCTTATATTGCTTTCATCTTTATATGCTTGATATATATTTGTGCTCTATTGATTATACGCTTGGGATTGTTTGCTCACACTTGTATTCAACTAAGAAAGTCATAGCGGCACCTCAACTCTTATCTAAAAGAATCTTGAGGAGTTAGTCCAGAGCCCGTCACTGGGAATTCGGCTATACTCTTAGGTTATACCTTGTGTGTTTAGCTTAATAATTTTTAGTTTGCATAAATAATTTTAATTCCGCTTTAATTCATCATTAGATTAGCTAGTCACTTATTCACCCCCTCCTCTAGGTGATTTCAATAGGTAGATGGTATTTGTCTATGTTTATCCATATTAATACACTTACGTACGGTTAATGGTCATGTCTATACGAGTTATAATTAACAAGACACAACTTGATATCATACCCGTATTATGTTCACGCATATATATATATATATATATATATATATATATATATATATATACACACATATATATATATATATATATATATATATATATATACACATATATATATATATATATATATATATATATATATATATATATACATATATATATATATACATATATATATATATATATACATATATATATATATATACATATATATATATATATCACGCCCACAATTCATTATTCGGGATATCCTATTGGATTTCGATTCCACAACAATCATTCACTTTTATAATATTTATCACAATCATCGTAATAACAACATCTTAGCTCCATTGGATCAATATTATCAATAATTTCTCAATAATAATTATTTCTAAATTGGGAAAAATAAAACTTGAGTTAGGACTTTTACTCACCAGCATTCGATAAATTCTTAAATACCTAATTACACATACGGATATAGAGGATGTGTAGCTTTCATTTCCATGATCACAACGGCTCAAGAATCGTCCGAATCTGACTTTGGATGGCCAAGATATCGTTCAGAAACCAAAACCAATATAAAAGGTTAGATACGTAATAACTGAAATTTTTTAGGGGCTGTTTGTAATTTTCAGGGCCCCAAAATAATTATTCAATCTCACAGGGGCTAAAATGAAATTTACCTTATTGGGTCGGGTTTGGGTGCACACGGGTCGGGTTTGGTTGAACCTGAAACCCAAACCCGTTTGGGTTTTTAACCCAAAACACAGCAGCAGCAGCAGCAGCAGCGTGCGCGCTGCTGCTGCCCTCGCGGCGCGCGATGCCCGGCGCCTGGCCGGTCTACCAGCGCGGCTGCCTCGCCGGCGCCGCTCCGGCGCCCCTGGCCGCTGGAGGGCCCTATACACACATAGAGAGAGAGATGGGGGGTGGCGGCTGGTGCTCCTACTGCCAGCCTACGGCGCCGTCGGCCGCTGGCACCTGGCAGCCGGTCAGGCCGCCGGTCGTCTCACACCAAAGAGAGAGAGAGAGAGAAAGAGATGGGGGTGGGGGCTGGTGCTTTCCCCACTACCGGCCCCACGCCGGCCAGCCTACGGCGCCACCGGCGCCTGGCCTCCGGTCGTCTCACACCAAAGAGAGAGAGAGGAAGATGAGAGAGAGAGAGTTTTTATTTCTCTCTCCCCACCTACTCCCTTCTACTCCCCATAATTCCCATACCTTCTATTCTTGTTATTTTATTTTATTTTTATTTTTCTTTTCTTTTTCTTTCATTTTTCATTTCTCCAATCTCTTAATAAAATAAAAAATAGGATTAAATACCTATTCTCAGTATTATACGAGTATTTCATGCAGTATATACACCCGTGTATTTTCATATATTTTTTTATATTCCTCTATTCATAATAAATTTATAATTAATATCAAAAGAATATCTGGTAATATACCGATTACCGATCTCTTAATCAATATAATCTGAAAGAATAGGAATATACGGAATAAACCAGATTTATAATATTCAAGTATTACACCACTTATATTAATGTACAAACATACATGGTATCAATGTTTCCTCATATTAATTAATCCGATATGATTTATAAAAATTTACATTCATTCCATTTTCGTCAAATAATTACTGAGAATTATTTAACACAGGAACAAATAGTTTAATAATCATAAGAATTCACAGAAAAATATTTTTAATTCAATGAAAATATTTTAGCCCAGAGTTTACCAATTCGGGTGTTACACTTAGACCCAAAAAGACGACAAGGCACGCGTCAGAAGTATCTTTTCAATCAAAAGGAAAGATACATTGGCAACAGAGACGAAATCTCCCATTAAACCTCAGCCGACTAGAGGGGGTAGTTCTTCCAGTCAGCCGCGTGTTAACAGGCAGTATTCCTTCAAAGATGAGCATGTCGATTCCTTGTTCAAGTTACTCAACAAGAGCAACAGATTGAAGCTTCTTGAAGCTAGACGTCCTGAAGAAGTTGGCAAGACCGATAATCCTAACTACTGTTTTTATCATAGGATGCTAGGGCACCCTCTCAAGAGCTGTTACATCTTCAAAGATATCCTCCAAGCTTTGATTGATCTAGAGGTGCTTAAGCTCCGCCCGGAATAGAAGAAAGTGACGGCAAACATGACGTTATTTCTCCAGTTCGTGGATCAACCTCCAACACCAGCCGGAGTAGTTCTCATCCCGAAAGGGGAATTAAGGATGGTCAATACAGACCCACATCACCAGTAAAAGAAAAGTCTCATGTCCGTTCCTTCGCCTCAGGGATGTGGGTTTATCCCGACCTTGTGGGAGGCCAACAGTGGATAACTGTTACCAACAGAAAGTCCAAAGGTAAGGTAAAAGCTTCACCTTGCAATATGGTGTGCGCCTCTTCCCGGGAAGCAGAGACTGAGTCCCCTCACTAACCGATTCGGAGGGAGAGACAATCGTCCTTGCTACAGAACTAAATGCACACTCGTGGCTGAAACTCGCTCGGGTCAGTCGCATTTGAAGAAATACGATGAGTTGGCAGCAAATCCGCCTAAACCTACTCCAGAGCCAACCAAGCCATCGAAGCAACCTGTGGAGAAGCAGAAGGAGCTTCGGTATTCCAAGGCTCTCTAGAAGGACAATGCGGAAGGATCTTTAACACCTTACCGCTTTGATATCCTGACTCAACTGGCCAATATCCCGGCCAGAATCACCCTTTACGAGCTCCTGAAACTATTAAAGTCAACAAAAGAAGCTCTAAGGGAAGCTCTCGCTGACGCTGAGGTCTTCATAGCCCAGATCCCGGCTAGACCACAGGAGGAAGACGGAAAAACTGCCTCCATACCTCTCAAAATACCCCCTGCATCACTTTCACGCCAGACGACATGCATGTCAAAGGGAAACAGATAGGCCCCTGTATTTCCTAGGGTATATTGGATCGTCTGAAGTGAGCCACATTTAGGTAGATCTAGAATCCGCGTTGAGTATTATGCCTCGCCGGGTCATGCAGCACTTAGGGATCCCCACCCACTGATTGAACGCTACCAAAACTACCATTTATTATTTCAACGCCAATGGTACATGCCCAATGGGGAAGATCAAACTCAAGTATCAGATTGAGGACCTGAGATCTGAAGTGACGTGCTAAGTGATTGACGCTGACACTTTGTATAATTTGCCGCTCGGACGACCATGGATTCATCGTAACTCCATCGTCCCCTCCACTCTCCATCAAGTCATGAAGTATATTGATGAAGATGGAAAAATCTGAAAGTTGATCACCGAAAGGCATCCGTTTAAGGGGGTAGAGAACTACTTCATAGAGTCCCTCCTATACCAAGATTCTCTAAAGACGAATGAGAATCCCCAGCCAGAGGAAACAGACTCTGATAATGAAGCTGATATTGAACCAGAGGCAGAGAAAGAATGTCTTTGGGAGCTAAACCCACTTGTAACGAGCATTAATAAGCTCGATGTCAATAACCCCGCCAATGATATAGGCGATGTTGTCCCAGAGGCCCTCCACTCTACTTTTGATGATGATTAACTCATGTAGTTATAGTTTATTAATAATCTCGTGATATTTAGTTTCAGATATTTAATCAAGATATTAGTAGGTGATTAGCTTCAACAAAAATGTTTTGGAGCTTTCACATGGTGATTCAAGAGCTTGAGCGTCAAGTTCATATCTAGCACTCGGTTGGAGTCAAGCTCGGTGGATCACGTTTGGATCGAGTCAGCTTGGAGACGGCGTTCTACAAGAAGGCTTCGGTTTGTTTAGTTAAGATTTAGTTTAGATCCATTGTAAAGATTAGATAGAGTGATATGCTCAAGTTCACAATACACACACGTTTCATGTTTTGGTTTTGTTTTCGGTTTAACCGATCTTGATTTTCATGAATAGATGAATCAAAACAAGTTTACATGGTTTAATGTTTATTAGATTTGATCTATATATATCTATGCTTCATATACTTAGAAAAACTTATTTTGATACACTATTCATGTGTTTGGAGTTTTGTATTTAGACAAAACTTATTTTTGAATTTAATGTCAAAAACATAGATATAATACCCTTCATGTATATTGGATTTTATCCATATACAATATGCTTCAAAGTTGTTTCAATATCATGTTTTTGTATTTATATGTGTTTTGAAAAAATCGGATTTCCATTTCAAAAATTCTATTTTTGGAAAATACAGAATTTGGTTTAAGGCAAATTTTCTAAGTCACAAAAGTGGTTCAAAATGTTTGTAACATGATTTGATTTTTACTCAAACATGTTTGTATTTCAAAGATATAACATGAACTGATTTTTGTGGAATTTATGTGTTTTTATGGGATTTAATTGATAATAAGTCCCAAAATTTGCTGAGTGGCTTACTGCCGGTCGACCGGACCGGTCGACCGCAGCAGTAGTCGGTCGACCGGTACGATCGACCGACGTGCACAAGCGTGCACGCCAGCATTGGGCTGGTGGCCGGTCGACCGAGATGGTCGACCGTCCAGAGAGCTCTGCTCTTTGGAAATGGCTCCGATCGACTGGGTAGGTCGACCGGACAGAGAGTCTGCTCTCTGTATCCAGCTCCGGTCGACCGGGGCGGTTGACCGGCCAAAGAGCCATTGCTCTCTGAATCTAGGGACGGTCGACCAGGTGGTCGACCGCTGGGCTCAACGGTCAAAAATATGACCGTTGGCCGATCAACCGGCAGTTCGACCGAAAGGGCAATCTGGCCCTTTTCAGCTGCCAACGGGCAGATTTGAAATGAGGGTATAAATACCCCATTTCTTGGTTGTTTTCAACAAGATTTCTAAGAGCAAAATTTCTCTCATTTACAAGTGTTTTAACACTAGTTTTCAAAAGAGTTTTTAAGCCTAAAGATTTGATCTTTATTTGTTTTAAAAAGGGTTAAAAAATTCAAAGAAAAAGAAAGTCTTTGAGATTGATTTTGATCTTCATTTTTGTATCTTTCTAGAAGTTTTCCCAAGAGTTTTTCCTTCTGATTTTAATTTTCAAACTCTTTATTTCTCACACTTGAGCTTATCATCCTATTGTAAATCACCTAGAGGGGGGGGGTGAATAGGTGATATGCTAATCTAAAAACTAAATGTGCTAAATGCGGAAGATTAAAACAATTTGCAACACACTTAGTACAACACACAAGTGTAGCCGAATTCCCCGTGAAGGGCTCTGGACTAACTCCTCTTGATTCCCCTAGATATGGGTTGAGGTGCTATATGAAGCTCTTGTGGTTAAGTACAAGTGAGGCACACACACAAGCAATCCAAGCATATAATGAATAAGCAATATGAATCAATGCAAGGACAACACAAATGCAAGCAATAAGATATGAATGAATGATGCTATGCATAACACAAATAAAGAGAGAGAGTTTAGAGATAATGGATCAAACGCAAACACAAGGATATGTTTCGAGGTTCGAGCCCCTAGCTCTACGTCGCCGCCTTCACCGAGAAGGATTTCCAATCCACTATAGGAGTACCGAACTCCTCTCTCAACCTTACAAGCCACCGAGGCAATACAACCACAATCCACCTCTACCGAAGAGGGATAAGGCCCGTAGCCAATACAAGCACAAACACCTCTACCGAAGAGGGATCCAAACACCACTCCGATCAACCTCTACCAAAGAGGGATACACAAATAAAGGAGGGTTTACAACTTGGAGGCTCAACAACCTCAAACAATCTCTTTTCCACAAAACAAAGATCCTAAATAGATTAGGATAGAAGATAAGCTCAAGTGGATATCAAGGTGTTTTTGGAAAGCAAACAACAAAGAAAAACTACTTGGGAAATCTCTTGTAGATGATAGAAATGAAAATTCAAACAATATCCCAAAAACCTAGTTTTTTTTGATTTTCCAAAACCCTTGAAAAACAATAAAGATGAAATCTTTGAAGCTTTAGAACACTTTTTAAAACTTTAAAAACACTTCAGAAAAGTAGGAATTTTTGCTCTTGAAAATCTTAGTTAAAATCCCCAAGAAATGGGGGTATTTATAGCCCAAACAGAAAACTAGCCGTTAGGCTGATCTGTCAGCATGACAGGCCTGCGGTCGGCCGGCCCGGCCGACCGCCAACGGTCAGAAATGTGACCGTTGGGGCAACCCGGTCGACCGCGCGACCGACCGCCCAGATACAGAGAGCAGACTCTCTGATCCGGTCGGCCGCTCGGTCCGACCGCCCAGATACAGAGAGCAAGGCTCTCTGATCCGGTCGGCCGCCCGGCCGGCCGGCCCACTGCGCCAGCAGACGTGCACAAGTCTGTGCACGTCGGTCGACCGCCTGGTCGACCGGCTTGGTCTGTCAGCACAGTTCTGAGTCAGAAACACTTGTTAAAAATATTTCTAAAAATCTTTTATCTCTTGTAAAAATACCCAAAAATAGTTTTAACATTTTGCATTGATATATAAACATGTGATAAAAGTTTCAACTCAAATATCAAGCAATTTGAACTATTTTGTGTTTTATTATTTTTACCAAAAACCAAAACTTGTATTTTATCAAACTTGAATTTTTCAATAAGGAAATCTGATTTTTCCTAAAACTCATGAATAAGCATATCAAAATAAGTTTGTTTAAGATATGAAGCATGTATGTATATTGAACACATCTAATATACATAAAAACAAAGTAAACTTGTTTTGATCACTATTCATGAAAACCAAAATCCAAAAACATAAAACTTGTGTGTGTTGTGCACTTGAGCATCTCAACTATACTTATCTTTACACATGGATCTAAAACACACTAAACTAAACTAGGATACCTAAGTCTTCTTGACGATCTTCATCTTCAAGTTGACTCGATCCCAAACCGTGATCCACCGAGTGCAAATGAGTGATCTTGAAGCTCGAGCACTGGAATCACCATGAAAAGCTCCAAAAACTCTGATGTTGAAGCTAATCACCAACTAATATCTTGATTAATGATCTGAGACTAAAAACATAAGAATATTAGTAAACATAACTATATGAGTTAATCATCATCAAAACTAGAGAGGAAGGCCTCCGGGCCAACACCTATCCTATCTATATGATCTTTGTTTAGTGAGAAAAGATTTGGTTTGTGGTTGAGATAGACCACCAAGTTGTAAACCTTCCATCTTTGTGATATCCCTCTAGTGAGAGGTGATTGAGTTGTTATCCCTCAAGTGTGAGGTGATTGTGAAAGTGGTGTTTGGCTCCCTCTAGTGAGAGGTGGAGAGTGTGTTGGAATCCCTCAAGTGTGAGGTGATTGATTTATTGTTTGGCTAAGTGCTTATCCCTCTAAGTGTAGAGGTGATTTGTTTGTGCCTTGCCTCTAGTGAGAGGTTGTATTGGTGGAGAGAGGAGTTGTGTACTCCCAATTGTATTTGCCCTAAATCCTCAGTGGAGGTTCCCTGTGTGGGAAGTCTTGTGTAGACGAGTTAGTGGAAATCCTTCTGTGTGAAGGTGGGGACGTAGAGCTGTGTGCCCGAATCTCGAAATATATCTCAGTGTTTGCGTTTGATCCACTTTCTCTAACTCTCTCTCTTACATTGTGCATTGCATCATATTACCATATCATATACATTCTTGTATTGTTTGTGTGTGTCCATACTTGTATTAAACCAAGAGAGCTTTACATAGCACCTCAACTCTTATTTAGAGGAATTCAGAGGAGTTAGTCCAGAGCCTTTCACCGGAATTCGGCTACACTCGTTGGTTACACTAAGTGTGTTGCATTAAGTTTTTAATTCCACATTATTAATCATTAGATTATCCATACACCTATTCACCCCCTCTCGGTGTATTTTCAGGCGAGTGGTATATTAATGAAGAGTTAAATTTGGCTTACTTTTCTGCATTTGCTTCTGATTTCGTGCCGTCAGACACAAGTATCGATGTAAATGATGACCCCTAGTCGGCAATAGATGCTTTGACATCATTGCATGTACCGGTGAGGTCATCTCTCATAGTGTATCAAGACGTCAGTGATGTGCAAGGATCGTTATTCATGGTCCCAGCAAGACGCAAAGGCCAAAAACCAATCCTTTTTGGAAGAGTCGAGTCTAAATCAATAACTCATGAAGACGCTAAAAGCGAGGATGAATCTCCTTAGTTCTCTCATTATAAGCCAAATGTACTCAGAATGATGAAGAACATGGGGTACGACCTAACAAATGGTCCTAACTTGAACTTTTGCAAAGGAAGAAGAACACTGCTTCGATCTAAATGGGAAAGCCTATGATTATTATCATCGAACTCGCAGGCGGTTGGGCTATGTGTCAACTCTAATCTCGTCAGCCTCTAAGTCAGAAGAGTCATTATATCACTACCGCTCATCAGGCACGTCATCGTGGGAGTCAGTTATCAGTGTCGGCAACATCTTCAAAGAACTTTTGGTAAACATGGTTTCAACAAACCACCCAGAAGATGGAGATGAAGAAATGATCCAGTTAGATACAGATCCTTGGATCAAGCACCTAAACACTCTCTGGGATATTCGCTTCGAACAACGTAAACTACCCACAGAGGATAAGGTTACCCAGATCAATCTGGAAAATAAAGCTAATCCTAAGCCCATCTTTATAAGCGAAAGCTTATCACCCTCCGAGAAGGAAGATCTAATATCTCTTGTGCGGGAGCATATAGATATTTTCGCTTGGAATTACGAGGATATGCCTCGGCTTGATTCTCAAATAGCTATGCATCGCCTCAACATCAATTCGGATGTGAAACTAGTCAAACAACAGCAGCGATGGTTCTGTCCAAAAATAATGAAAGTAATCCAGTCGAAAGTCAAGAAGCTTATAAACTCCAGTTTTATTTGGGAGGAACAACACCCTGATTGGGTAGCCAATATTGTCCCTGTCACCAAGAAGAATGGAAAGATCTGGGTTTGTATTGACTTCCGTGATCTAAATGAGGCATGTCCTAAAGATGAATTCCCCCTTCCAATCATAGATGTCTGATCGACAACACGTGTGGGTTTGAATGAATATCCTTCATGGATGGATTCTCGGGATACAATCAAATCAAGATGTACCCTGAAGATGAAAAGTATACATCTTTCAGGACACCATTGGGGGTATATTGTTATACTGTCATACCCTTCGGATTAAAGAACATCAGGGCAACGTATCAGAGAGTATGAGTGTAATTTTCCACGAGCATATACACAAATAGTGGAATGCTACGTCGACAACATTATAGTAAAAAACCGTATCAAAGGCGATCACATAGCAGATCTGAAGACAGTATTCGATATCATGTGGGCACATCAGTTAAAAATGAACCACACTAAATCCTTCCTGGGGGTAGCCAACGGTAAATTTTTAGGGTTTGTTGTTACATCCAAAGGAATCCATCTTGACTCAGAGAAAGGTGGCGCTGTCCAGGAGATGCAACCTCCAAGGAATCTCAAGGAGCTTAGAGGAATCCAAGGGTGATTAACATATATCTGGAGATTTATCTCAAATCTCTCAGGAAGATACCAACCCTTCACCAAATTGATGAAAAGGGTGTTTCATTCATTTGGGACGAGGCCTAACAAGCATTTGAGGAAATCAAGTGGTGTCTCATGCAACTACCTGTCCTTACAGCTACGGTGTTAGGAAAACCTTTCCTGATATACGTCTGAGCGATGGATCATTCTTTAGGAGCTTTGCTAGCCCAGAATAATGATCAGGGACACGAGCAGACAATCTACTATTTAAGTAGAACTATGATCGGAGCTGAACATCAGTACAACCCGATCGAAAAGAAATGTTTGGCGCTGGTGTTCGCCATCCAGAAAATGCGACACTACTTGGTGGGCCAAACTATACATGTCATATCAAAAGTCTATCCTTTAAAATTGCTTATGATAAAGCCATCACCACTAAATGGTCAATTGGCAAAATAGGCCATATTGGTCTCCCAATATGAGATGCAATTCCTACCGCAAAAAGCCGTAAAGGGATATGCAGTGGCAGATTTCCGAGCTGAGAATCCAGATCCAAGAGCGACCAAGCTTTATGAGGTTCTCCCAGACGAGGTCACTGAAGTTTGCTCGACCCAGACATCTTTCAAAAGACAGGTGTGGCAGCTCTTCTTCGACAGTGAGAATAGGTCCACGAGGAAATGTCATAGCAGGAGTGGGGGTAGTCCTCGTCTCTCACAGAACTACATAATCCATCGTGCATTCTCATTAACTAAGCCTTTTCCAATAATGTAGCAGGAATAATGCTCTCTTGATCGGGATGCAAATCGCCGATGAGATTGGCGTTAAAAATCTCGAAGCATATGGCGACTCTAAGCTCATCGTTAACCAAGTTCGCGAGGAGTACGAAGTCAAACATGAAGACTTAGTATCCTATTATAACGCAACTATCTACATGGCTGAGAGGTTCAGAAACTTTTACATCGACCATGTACCTCGCCAGTAAAATGCTCAGGCAGATGCACTGGCATCTCTCGCTGCTTTCTTGACTCTTCTAGCCAGAGAAGTAGAGAAAATGCTTGTCTATAGCCATGACATGTATTGCCCAAGATTCGCTTTTGAAGACCAACAAAAACAGACAGGAGACCGTCAAGTCAAAGAAGTTCTAGAGACTTCAATAGGCCCAGAGATCCAGGATTGGTGATTCCCGTACATCGACTATGCATTGTACGATATCTTTTCTGATGACCCCAAAGAGGCGATTATCAACCTCTAAAATCTACTATAATGAGATCATGCGAACACTATATCACTGATCGCATGATGGGATCCTCCTCCGCTACCTATCAAATAAGAAGGCATAGAAAATACTCAAAGAAGCACATGATGGCGTGTGTGAAGCCCATCAGCATGGTCTGAAGCTTGGAGATCGACTTAGAAGACTGGGGCATTATTGCCCAAAGATGATCCCTGACGCCATCGCTTATGCCAAGCGATGTCATGCCCGTCGGTCCATGGTGACTTCATCCACCAGGCACCAGGATATCTTCGCTCTACAACTTCTTCCTGGTCATTTGAAATATGGGGAATTGATGTGATTGGTCCTATCAGTCCACCTTCATCCAAAGGACATCGGTTCATCTTAACCATAACCGATTACTTCTCTAAATGGGCTGAACTATTCCCTTGAGGAAGGTAAAGAATCTGACGTGATCAATTTCGTTAAACATCACGTCATTTACCGCTTTGGCGTGCCATAACAAATTGTCCATGATAATGGGCCCCAGTTCGTCAGCCAAGCTTTTCAAAGTTTCTGCAACAAGTTCAGAATCCAGAGTGTGTCTTCAACAACATATTATCCAGCCGCTAATGGTCTTGTAGAAGCTTTCAACAAGACTATTAGAAAACTTCTCAAGAAATTCGTCTCAAAAAGCTAACGAGACTGAGATGACAAATTAGGTGAATGTTTATGGGTTTATCGTACGACGGTTTGAACCCCGACGAATGCTACACCATTTTCTTTGGTATATAGGTGTGAGGCTGTGCTCCCATTAGAAATTTAAATCCCATCTCTACGCGTCATCTTGACAACAGAGATGACAAATGAGGAGAATCATTGAATGCGACGCCAAGAGCTGGAGGCTTTGGATGATAAACGCCTGCAAGCTTAACAACAAATCGAGCTCTATCAAGCTCAAATTACCAGAGCCTTCAACAAGAAAGTCAAAGAGCGGACTTCCAAGAAAGGTAACCTTACTTTAGCCATCAAAAGACCCATGGTGATGACACATAAAACCAAAGGAAAATTTCAGTCCAAATGGGAAAGATTATTTGTAGTAGAGTTGGTCTATTCAAATAGAGCATATCGCCTTATAACCCAGACGGCGATACGCTCATGATGCCAATCAATGACAAATTCTTGAAGAAATACTATCCTTGATAGCATTCTTCTCCTGATCAGGTTAATACTACACCTCTGTTCAAAACTCTAGATCCAAGATATTTGGGAAAAACACCAAAGAAAAGCTTCTTGCTTCCTTCACTGGATCACATCACGGCCGAGCAGTGTCGAGCCGATCGAGCGCTGGTTACATCATGATGCATGGTGTAAATATTGAAGAAGAAATAAAATGCAAAACTTTAGTTTTAGCCTTGTTATTCTTCTCTAGTGTATCTATGGAAATCCGACGCCTCCGACGGCTAAGGATAGAGGAAAATGTTGGTTTCTAAGTCTAACATAAGTCTTCAATAACTCGTCATGCTGAGAGGAATAGCATGGCTAGCCCAACTCAAACGGTAGTTGGTAAACGCACACTAAATCTGTTGATAGCTGAGAATTTGCTAAAAATCCTAATGGACTTGGTCCCATCCTCTCCTCCAAAATCTCCTACCAATTTTCTTCCATAGAATGGTAGGGCTACAAAAATACCTGTGTCATTTCTCTAACGAAATGAACTAGGACTTGTCACGTTAACAGTAAACATCTGACAAGCCAAATTTTCCGATCCTTAGTGGATTTAATCAAGTTAATATTAAACCTCTGATAACAAAATTCATTTAAAATCCCCGCTGTTATGTTAATATTACACCTCTAACAGCGAACTTCTCATGTCCCTAGAAAATCAATGATTGTCACGTTAATATTACACCTCTGACAATTCATTTTATTTTTCTCCAAAATCCCCTACCAATTTTCCCCCATAGAGTGGTAGGTCTACAAGCTCAATCATTGTTAATTTTAATACCACACTTATAACAGTGGAAAATTTTAATACTCCCTAGCGAGTACGAACTTCACTTGTCTCTCCCTTGCATGGAGTGACAAGTCCTCAAAATTGCACATATCACGAATCAATTCTTTTCAAGTTAATACTACACCTCTGATATTCCAAACTCCACTTGTCAATTCTCATCAATAGAATGACAAGTCCTCAAAATTGCTCATATCGCAAATCAATTCTTATCAAGTTAATACTACACCTCTAACATTCCAAACTCTACTTGTCAATTCTCATCAATAGAATGACAAGGCCTTAAAATTGCTCACATTGCAAATCAATTCTTATCAAGTTAATACTACACCTCTGACATTCCAAACTCCACTTGTCAATTCTCATCAATAGAATGATAAGTCTTTAAAATTGCTCATATCGCAAATCAATTCTTGTGAAGTTAATACTACACCTCTGACATTTCAAACTCTACTTGTCAATTCTCATCAATAGAATGACAAGTCCTCAAAATTGCTCATATCACAAATCAGTTACTGTTAACTTTAATATCACACCTCTAACAGTGATTAAGTTACTGTCAAGTTCAATATTAAATCTCTGACAGTCACTTTTCCTCAGGCTTCCTTAGCGAAGCTGAGATGACCGATGCTAAGTTTAACATCACACCTCTAGCATCCAGTTCATTGTTAAGTTCAACAATACACCTATGATAATGACTTTCCCTCGAACTTCCCTATCGAAATCAAGATGACTAATGCCAAGTTCAAAATTACACCTCTAGCATTACCTCCATTGCCAAGTTTAACACTATACCTATGACAGTGGTATTTTCAGTCTTCCCAAATGAAACTGAAATTTCTATAGAGCTAAGTTAACATCACACCTCTAGCTCACATTCTTGTCAAGTTAATATCACACCTCTGAAAAGATTTAATCCAACCCGTTAAATTAATATCACACTTTTAATGGTAAAATTCTCCTAGATCCCTAACGAGTATGGTCTCACTTGTTATTCTCGTCAATAGAATAACAGGTCCACTTAAAAGCACTATTAGATTAATATTATACCTTTAACAGTGTTTCCATAAAATCTCTAGCTAAGTCCTAATTACGTTAATACTAAACCTCTAATGAATACTCAGTCATAATCCCCCGTGGGGGTGAAAAGTTCAATTGTCATTCTCATCCGTGGACTGGCAAGTACACAGAAACCATCCCGCTCCTGTCAAGTTAATATCACACCTCTGACAGTAATCTTAAATTCATTAAATGGAATTTTCCAACTTTGGCTTGCTAAGCTAAAATCACATTTCTGGCAAATCAAAAGTAACTACTTCTATTTGTCTGATTTTCAATACAAAGAGGAAGTCAAGACGTATAAGAAGACAGGAAAAAGTGTCACTTTATTGATATTCAAACATGTGAAAGTGATACAAGGCGTCTCTTATACAATAAGATTGAGTGTTACAACAAAGGAGTATAAAAAGTCTCTCTTTCTCAGTGAAATGTTGCACTCACTCCTTAAAATATTAAAGATACACGAAGTTCGTCCTCTTGACTGTAGTTAGGAATAGCGGATCAACTTCTTCTCCTTTTGAGTAGTGTTTCTCTAGGTCGAAATGTAGGGGAGCATTCTGATTCCACATGACCAACTGGTGCGAAGATCTTCATAAGGCCGTAATCCTTTGCTTAATGGGAAGCACTACCAGAAAGTCATCCAACGAGCATAGGTTTTTCGTCGCTGTCACTTCTTTGGGTAAGATTGGTGAAGGGAGGATCCGAGACCTTACTGATGACGTCCTCTTTCCTATGGCCTTTAAAGGCGCCACACCCACTGTGACTATAAAGAACCCAGGGCATTACTATGGCGTCATGTCCAATAAGGCCTTGATGGGTACCAGTAACCGCGCAAATCCTCCTCGCCTGTGGACAGGAGCTCTGACTTTCCAAGTGCTCGCCAACAAATAAACTGATCGGTTCAAACATTCTCCTATGAACCCGGCAAGGACACTGTCGATATGGCTAAAACCTGCAAGAGACAAAAACCCAGGGATTAAAATTCTGTAAAAACAGAAAGCAGAAAGCCAGGAACATAAACATGAGGCTAAAGTTATGAACTCCAGACGCGGATTTAACTGACACAGGGATAGAGAATATGGAATCCAGACGCAGCTTGGTATTAAACTCGCGTCTGATATATGAGATGCGAGGCATAAATCAAAGGCGTAGATGGGGGTCTTAAAAACTGCCCTGGGTAACTTCAAGATGCAGAGTTTGCCACACTCGCATCTGAGACGCAGGGCTTGTCATGTTCACTTCCAGAGAGCTCAAAAGAGCAGACTTAAAATTCTCTAAGTCAAGAACCCCAAGCGAGCTTCATATGCAAAACTCGCGTTGCAGTACCCAAACGCAGAGTTCATCATACTCGCATCTGAAGAACTTGAGATTTAGACTTTGAAGTCAATAAGCTCGTGTTTTATCAAGTAATGTGAAAGGCGCATTTGCAGAGCAGGGACGCATGAATCCTAAGAAAAGATTTCAGAAAGAGATCAAGAGATGGAGTCTCTTCATGGATGGGGACGACAGAACTTTTGAAAGACCGAGCTTTATCATGGCCAAAGGCAGTTCCTACCCGAAGAAGAATTCTCTAGAGGTTGGGCTTCATTTGTCAAGGCACGGTCTTAGAGGTTGGTCTTCATTTGTCAAGGCACGGTCTAAAAGTTGGACTTCATTTGTCAAGGCATAGCTGTGAAAGCACTTAAAACACTGCTTTTTAATCTTGAAATTAATTAACAGTGATAATCTTTGAAGAAGATTGAAAGAAAGTATGAAAGCTTTGGGTTCTTTTTGTTCTTCAGAACACATGCCCTTGAAGGGAAGGTGGACAATCAAGACGAAATCCCTCAGAGCGCATGCTCGCAAAGGAAAACAGTTAAGATGAATGACTGTTAAGAGGCCGAGGCATATTTATAAGCTCGCTAGAAGGCCTATAATTAATGGCATAAAAATCAAAGCCATTAACCTTAATTTCTGCACGAATATCAAATCCAGTGTTTATGAGACACGTGGATTTTTACTCTGGAAAACACCAAAGGCACAAGTCCCCAACCATTAACGCCGACTTAGCATTAAAGATCCAACCAAATCTTTAAGATGGATTGCATGCGATGCTTTGGAGGCTGCGTCCTGAAGTCCGCGTCCTTCCACAAGACTTGAAGGCTGCACCCTGAAGTCCGCGTTCTTGCACATACTCAAAGGCTGCGTCCATAAGTCCACGACCTTTCACAAACTTAAGGGCCGCGTTCCCTTTTATAAAATTGAAGAAGCCAGAACCGCGTCCTCTCAGCGATCCAGAATTGCATCCCTCGACAATTCAGAGTCGCGTCCTGAAGTCCGCGTCATGTCATAAGCCTAAAGGCCGTGTCCCCCTTATCAAATTGATAGACCAGAGTCGCGTTTTCTCTCGACAGTTTAGAGTCGCATCCCTCTTGATAAATCAAAGCCGTGTCTCCACTACAAATGAGAGCCGCGTCCCAATCACAAACTCATTACAGCCTGAGTTTATTTTCTATCATTCAAACCCACGTCTAAACCTAAAGATACGAGGCTCGCATAAAGCCCGCGTTTTAAACTCCACAACTTAGAAGTTTTCCTAAGTGTTGGACCTAGACGGGAGATTAAGTGAAGCCCGCGTCCAACCTCAGAGACGCGAGGCTCACATCAAATCTGTGTCTGAACTCCCCCACTTAGGAAAATTCTCTAAGTGTCAGGATCAAACGCGAGGCTCAACGAAGCCCATATTTAACAAGCAGATACAGACTCAAGCTGATGAAGCGAAGACGCGGAGGTCGTCAAACCCGCATCTTACTAACCAGTGCAGGAACCGCATCTGGATGTCAAAAAAAACGAGCATGAGCATAGCATTGGCGGTTCAGTTCAGAAGAGACTTAAGAGTTAAGATAACTCTTCAAATCCCTTGGCGAAAATCAGGTCAAATGGTTCTTTACCTGAAATGGGGGCTACCTGCATGGAAGAGCTGCCCAGTTGCATCTCTGGAGCGACAGCGCTCGATGACGAAGCCACAAGTTTTGTTTTCGGGGCCATCTCGACCGTGAATTCTGTATCAAAGACGAAAGAAAGAAGGAAAAAACTTGGAGCTTTTCTAAAGTTCTGAAAGTCCTTAACGTAAGGCTCAGTGGAGAAGAAAAGAGTCTAATGATGACTCTTAAAAGACTGATGTCTTTTATATAGACAAAATAATCCACCAAGATATGCGGCACATGTCTCGAGTCCAATCTCCACCAGACGCGTGGCATACGCGATCCTCACGTATCAAGGAAAAGGCGTTTCTTTGAGCCCCACCCGACACGTGGCAGGCGCCTTGAACGCGATCCCCACGTATCAAGGGAAAGGCGTCTCATCAGCTCCGCAAGACACATGACAATGCCCCAGAATGCGAGTCTCGCATTTAGCAAGAACGCGTCTCTTTAAAGAAGGACCACATCACCACCTTGAAGTTCGCATTACTTCAACAAAGTGAGAGCTGCGCCTCTGCTTTAATGTTTGCGTCTCTCTAATATGAAAAAGAGAGAAAGTCACGTTTCTACTTCAGATGAGATCCGTGTTTCCAAGGCAACATAACCTTTGGGTCACAAGACTTGTGTTTAGTCTTTGCTTCTGCAATCAATTCAACAATACACTGACACAAGCAGATGACTATTTTACCCCAGGTTCAACAGTACACCAACAATCAGCTCAGAGCATCGAGAAGGTCCGGACTGCGTATCCAGATACTCATAATGATCATTTCTGGTGGCTTCAAAGAGTTTAATAGTACACTCACAGAGACCAAAATCTAGACAAGATCAACCTCAAGATATCTCATAAGATTGTTAGTCCAATCTTGAGAGCATTACTGCTAAGAGAAAAGTCCAAAGTATTTTGAAACCCGTCTCAGTCAACCACGGAGTTTTGAAAACTTTGGAGGGGGTTCTGTAGACTGTCTAAAAATCATTGAAGACAAGTCATCAGAGAACAGAGTCTATATCCCAGATGAGAGGCTAATTATAGCCACTCGTGTGATGCCAAGACGTACAGTATGAAGCCCACGCTTAACAACAGTACAGTAACTAGACACGACCCGTGTCCCAACTACACTGTAAAGGCCAAGACGTAGAGCATGAAGCCCGCATCCTTACATCAGTACAATATCAAGATGTGAGAATTAAAATCCGTATCTCGACATCACTGCAATCTCAAGTTGCAGAGCCTGAAGCCCGCGACTCGACATCACTACAGTCTTAAGGCGCAGAGCCTGAAGCCTGTGTCTGGCAGAGTTCGAAACCCGCTCTAGGAAGATTCAGAGTCGGCATCCGAAACGCGAAGCTCGAAGCCCGCGTTTCGACTACAGAGAAGTTCTGCGTCTCAGTTATAACTGTTCTCATTACTGGGTCAATTACTGCCCACGTAATGAGGAAAGTTAACCCCCATTATGGAAGGTTTTTAGGGGACAATTTTACCCCTAAAATCCCTATAAATAGCTCAGTTTGCTACTGAAGAGGGGTCAAGAGTTTTTGGTCGGAAGTTTTGGTCAAAAATCAGAATCTTTAGTTAAGGAATATAAAAGAGTTCAACTCTTCTAACAACTTGCTGAGTATAAGTTTGTTCTTACTTCGAGTCTCTTTGAGATTTTATTGCACAGGAACTGCGTTACTCCGTCCATAGTTCAAAGAGAAGATTCCCAGAAGATTGTGACGCTCACCTGGTCAATGAAAAATAAGATTCACTTTCCACCACTACATCAAGAACCCAACATTAAACAAAGAGAAAATTTGAGCTTGAATATCTTCTCTCTTGTAATACGAATTTTTGAGGGTGTTGTAATCTTTTATTGATTCAAGAAAATTTTATTACGATCCTCTAAATTCTTTTCTAGGACCAAACAGTTACATTTCGTCCCTTTCACTTTTAAGGACCTAACCAAGAAATGACTATACAGTTTAGTGGTTGATTCTATCACATCGTGGGATGGTTTCGTTAAGGCCTTCTTGAAGAAATTCTATCATATCCACAAGACCGCTCTCATTAGAAAGAATATAATATAGTTCAAGTAAGAACCTAGTAAACCATTTGAAGGTAGTTTGAACGTTTCAAAGACCTCCTTGCCCAATGTTCTCATCATGGTATAGAAAAATAGCAACAATATCAAATTCTCTATGATGGTTTATACTACTGAACCAAAACCCTTTCAGAAATCATGTGCCAAGGGGATTCTTGCAAAAGGATAAAAATTAAGAGTGAGATTTATTTGAGGACTTAGCTGAGAAAACCATCTAATGAGAATCAACTCTCGAAAAGTCTAGGAACACTAATCCTATCTCTTAAAAAGGAGGTGTCCATTCGATTGAATCACCCATAGCTGCAGAGGCTAATATTGCTAGCCTAATGAGAAGATTGAAAGTTCTAAAAACTAAAGAGCCAGTTTCAGTCAACTAAGTCAGCCGAAACTAATTTTCAACTCTGGGTTGTACTTACTGTCAAGCATTGAACCATGTTTTTTAGGAGTGTCCAGTTTTTTAAGCTCAACAAATGTGTTCCGAGCCTATAAATGCAGCCTTTTCAAGGCCCAACAACAATCCTTACTCTTAGACGTATAATCCTGCCTGAAGAAATTCACTTGAATTTCTCATGGAGTCAAAATAATCATGACCACTGAAGGTCAGACCACTTCCAATCAAATTTTCCCAATTATTATCACAACTCTTCCAATTATCAACCCAATTTTCACAATTATCAACACAATTTTTCCCCAACCAAACTCCACAACCTTCCTTCCAAGGTCCACCAGATGATAAGAAAATGACTTATATGGAGAGGAATATAGAAAATTTGATCAAGTCTCAAACATTTTTCAGAAGAACCAAGGACAACAGTTGAACAATCACTCTCAAGCCATATCTTGGTTAAAGGTTCAAATAAGTTAGTTTGCCAGCTCTCTAAGTGAAAGACCCAAAGAGACTTTGCCCAGTCAGCCGGTAACAAACTCTTGGAACTCTAGTTAAGCTTATTTGATTCAAGAGGATCAAATGAATTAATGTAATGTTGTTCATACATTGAGGTCGGGTAAGAAAGTTGAGAATCAAGTGTTAATGCCACCCAGTTCTATACAGCACAACACAACACAGGCATCCACTTCGTCTAGTTCCACTTCATCAAATTCTGACAAGTTTGAAAAAGACAAGTCAGCCGAGCAGGTGCATAAGCCTATAGTACTATTCTCAAATAGGCTTAAAAATCATAACAAAAAAAATGCATACATGGAAAAGATACTTGAGATATTTAATCAAGTAAAAATTATGTAACGCCTCGATCCCGCGAGTACGGAGACGTTACTGCGACGTATATCAGTAGGTCAGAAATACCCTCACGCACACACACACACATGCTAACCATCAGTACAGGTAAGAATCAGAGTATAAAAGTACGTAGTGCATTATGCATTCCTACATATGAATATAATTATAAAGTTATTACATGATGTGACACAATATTACAAAGATATTATATCACTGACAGACGCAAATGTGAGAATACAAAGAGATATATAAGTATGAACAATACAAAAGGCGCTCACAAGTCACAAAAAGAAAACTCGAGAGCCGAGTAAGGGGCCTGGAAGGATAGGGCCTCAGACGGTCTGCTGATGACCCATGCTTCCGCTGCGCAACTCTGATTAGCAACCGGGAGAATCTACAAGCTCCAAATTCTAGGATCTGGACATGCAGATCTAGGGGAGTCAAAAAACTCCCCAACGAATGGTGTGGTGAATGCCAACTGGCATGCAGGGACAAGCACACGTGTATGAATAAATCCAAATCAAAAGAGCAGGAATTGAAAATCGTGTTGTAAGCACAGGCATACAAGAGCAGGCGAGAGACAGTAAGTGATGAGATATACAGTTGTGATATCAAGCAAGGAGCATGCATGATATAATATTATAAGAGCAGGAGATCAGTGGAATAGAATATACGTGGTAAGTCAGGATGTATACATATATAATATAATAATAATAAAACCAGATATCTGAAGTAAAACCCGATGAAAGCAAATACGGCAAAATCAGCGTTGCAACCCAGTTTACGGCTTCATGAGATCAGTACGTCGAAAGAGTAATCCAAACAAGAAAACCCTCATCTATATATCATATATCTCACGTCATCTAAGTCCATATGACCTGAATTACAAAATACACACAACGAATTATTAATTGGCATTTATTATTATTATTTGTCCACTCATATATCTAGGTATGTGTCCTGGCGTACGACTCAATGCACATACATCCATATATGAGTAAGTCGATATTGGTTATTAGAAATTAATGATGAGACTAGCGAATTATATTTACAATGGGTTCCGTACATATCCGGAACAATGACACAATAACCTGACATTTAGCGAGGCCCGTTCTACTAGACACTCAAGATGGATTGGTTATAATAGCCGGGTGTAAGAACTACCCTGCTCGGAACACCTGGGGGCCCTCAGGTAGAATCTCAAGATTTGTAATATCCCTAATTAGAAATACTACATTTTTATTTTTCTAAAGTATTTATTATGATTAACTGATTATTTTTTTAATCAACTTAATTTATTTCTCCTTCTTGTGATTATTATCATTAAATATGCAAATTATTTTTTGAGATAGTAAATGGTAATTTGGCATTTTATATTTACCATTATGACTTGTTAGCATTTTAATTACTAACTAGTAATTTTTGCCATTACTATGGTTATTACTATTTTTTAATTATTGTTGTACCTCATAATTTTATTTTGTTACGTGTATAAGTCATAATTATTATTAGTAATAACTCCTAGTTCTATAATTTCTAAATTGTTATTCTTATGATCAATATTAATTAATATTGCTACTATGCTTCTAAATTATTATTATACTAATTAGTATTATTAGTGCTAATTATTATTATTGTTGTTATTATTATTATGGTTATGACTAATTACTTTAATTCGTATTTTGCTTAATTATTTTTGGTGTCATTATTGATTATTAATATTATTATAGTTTGTTTTTATTTATTATTATTTGTGGTATTCTTTCTTTCCTATTTCCCATTCCACACCCTCAAACCCAATACCCGTTATCATATACCTATAACTAATATCTACCCGAAACCCAATTAGCCCCGAAACCCATTACCAAATCCTATCTTAACCTAAATCCTATTCTTAACCTAATCACTAATTCCCCAATCCCCAACGCAAACAGCCGCCATCCTCCATCATCCTATCTCCACGCGCCCCCCTTGGACCTCCTCGTGCGCGCGCCTCCATCGCCGCCCCATCACCAGCAGCCGCAACAAATCTTCCTACACCAAGCCTTGGTCGAGAGTAGCCCCTCTCCTAGCCTGCATCTCAATCGAGCAACACCCAACCTCTCCCTCTTGACTGGTCGTGCCCCAGGCTGTCGAGCCCCCTCAGTACCACCCTCCGTCGGAGCGAGCCAGCCACCACAGGAGCACTCGGGCCAACTCCATGCCCAGCCGTGCATTCGTGCATCCGTGAGAATCTTGCTACGGAACCATGCTGTGAGTCCCTTTACCTCTCTTTTTCTATAATTATATGGATGTGTAAATGAAGGTGCAAGTGAATTTTAGTTAATTGTGCATGAGGGTGATGTGTGTGTTAGTTTGCATTGTTATAATAATTAGATGTGTTTATATATGTATTAATGTGTGTTTTATTTCGTGTGTGGGATGCCATTTTCCGGCTCTCCGTGAGTCACCGTGGATCACCGTTGACGAGCGCGAACGCGCCCACGCCCTTCACGGTGATATTCTCTATCCAACGACATCCTCCACGGTCCCCGACGTCTTTACTAGAGCCTCCATCGGTGCGTCGCAAATCGGCTCGAGCATTTCGAAATCGTTTGGTGAGATCCGGACCGTTGCAGGAGACCCGGACCCGATCTAAATTCGTGCTCGTTGTGGACCCGATACAATGGCAATTCGAAGACCGATCCATGGGATCATCCGTAGATCAGTACCGGTTCGTGTAGTGAAGACCAGACGATGATTCAGTTCCGAAACCGCGTCATTTCATGTGAGTGTTCGTTCTTGTGCATTTCCTTATTTATCGCTGTCTGTATGCATTTATATATTACACTTATCATTTCATGCGGCTTTCTGTTATATGTTATCAGTTTGGCTACTTGTACTACTTCATGAGACACTCATGATTGCTCACTTTAATTACCTAGTTCATAGGAGCTTGTATCAGGATCATTTTCTGTGTTGGTAGATCGTCATTGTTGGCTTAGGCTTAGTATTGATATACTGTAGACCAGACTTGACCTCGTTACTGTATAGCTGTGATAAGTCATAGAATGAATATACTATTGATTTTGAGGTTGATGGATCATTGAAAGAGGCTAGAGAACTATACTATGTGAAGTGATTTTCAGTCATATTGTTTGGTGACATATCTTGATGATAACGAGTGTAATATCTATCATTTTCGTGTATTTTAGGAATTGTTATAAAGCCTTGATCATACACACAGGCAGGTATATTAGTCGATTTGCCCTTCTTTTAGTCAACTAATACTTCTTCTAGTTGACTTACACTTGTTATAGTTGACTTATCCTTTTTGCTAGTCGACTAACCCAGTCAAACTTTCTATACTAGTCGACTTGCTTCCGACCCTAGTCGACTATCTTTAGTTCTGACTGTTTCTAAATTTCTTATGGATTGAGAACTTTACCCTTTAGTTATGATCTTGGATATAGTTGGATGAATTTGGTCGTGAGGAATAGACATTGATTTGGTTGACCTGACCTAATAGATCTTAGATATATATATCTGATATGTTGCCGACTTTTGGGACCTTATGTTTGACCTTGATAGAAGTGAGAGGGTGTGATGATTTTAATCAGACTGGAGTGTGGAGATCTGATTAGATATATCAGAATATTTATTATTTCAGTTATTGAGATACAGATAGATTGGTGATAGTTTACCGTATCAGATACCTTGACATGGATTGATACTTGATGATCAGGATGACTATTGAGGTTAGGTTCATGATGACTATTGAGATTGGCTATTGTTATCTACAGTACAAGTGTTTGTGATATTGATCAGTTCCAGATGAGACTGGCTATTGAGTATTATCTAGTTTTATTGTTGTATTGATTCATGTTATTGAAAAATTACTATTGTCAGATCGTAACATATACATTGTTCTATTGTTCTACAGTTTATACGGTAATATTGTTCACAGTGTTATTGTTACATTGATATTGTTACTGTTACTGTATCGTCCCAGTAATCGAAATGACATGGATATTGATTGTTATAAATGATAATGTAAATTGACAACTTACACTCGGATTGGGAAAATTGATGGAGGAGACAGCGTCTGTATTTTGGGTGGACCTGGGATACAGGTTGCATAGCCGAGATATGGTTCCACTGCAGGGTTCCAGGGGATGACTGACATCCCGTACTGTTCATATTGTCATTTTTTTGACACATTGTTGTTGTTATTGTTATTGACTACCTAGCGGTAGGACCTGATTCAGCGCCAGGTGATTGGGCCGTGGTTCCGGATATATACGGAACCCACCTAAAGCATGGATAATGTCTCTTCTATTAATTTCAATAACTTAGGACCCTGATTGACACGTGTAGTAGACGTAGTATGGGATGCGTCTATTACAGGTGGCAAATGGTGTTCGCTAACTTAATAAATGATAATGAACTGTTAATGCATTGTGACTGACCTTAATCACCTGATTGTACATATATATCATCTATGATAGACATATGATTGTAACCATGACCAGATTTATATACCAGATTAGTGATATTGCTAGGATACACATATAGACATCAGTTGTTTGTTTATAGTTGTTTCACTTGTCTTTTATCTGCACACTTATTCATGTTATTGTTACTCAGTTGTTTATTTATTATGTTATTTAGTTATCCTATGTTTGCAGTTATCTTGTTATCATTCTGTGTACATTGTTTATATGCACGAGCAGTCCTCTTTACATACACACTCACCAGGTCGCTTTCTGACGAACCTTAATTTGCACGTCTAGATATTGGACGCTTTGTTTCTATTGTGCAGGTGTTCGATGAGACTGTACGCTTTGCGAGGAGATGGACTCTCTCCCTTTTGATTCTGGTATTCTTTCCTCTTTTTATTCATGTTTATATACTTTTCTTGATTCATCATATCAGATTCAGTGTCTATTCTAGTACTTTTTATATGATATCATGCGTGGATGTTTGTATGGGATATTGCAGTGATTATTGATTGATTTTGGTTTAGATTTATAACTTGTTCAGGTTACTTTAGGCTTAGCGTGTATACGTGGGGTAGTTTCCTCGCGTATATACGTCGCCGACTCTCGTCGCGACTCTGTTTCCACGTATTTTGGGAAGCTGGGCGTAACAAGATTTTAGTTGCACAACATCCCTATACCACTGTAATCAAAACCACAATTGAAGTATATCTGTTTTTTCTATTAATCGGTATAAGTTATCATTTTTATGGTTTATTAGATAATTATCAGATTACGAAAATAAGCAGGAACAAGTCAAGAGTATCAGGAGTACATGTGTATCAGGAGTACAGTTTGTACTAGAATATATCAGGATATGTCAAGATGTAAGGTCATCATTCCCGTATAGTGATAATTATAAGAGTCAGGTATGTCATGTCTGATGTCAGGTGATAGCATAATAGGGGTCAGGTGATATCAGGCAGGTGTCAAGAGAGCACTGAAACGGTTCCGATTTTCTAAAATCCTCAATTAACATAAATATTCTTTTAAATTGATAGATCATCATAATCATTTTCAATCCTTGAAAATTTTGGCAGCACTTTCTTTATAAATACTGACACGTCCTGATATACAATATAGTCATAATATTTCTGCTAACATCAGCCTACTTATTCCTAATCCAAACACATACTGAACTCAAAAATCATCCACACAGTCATAGGGATATTTTGGCTTGACATCGCCTGCTTATGTGGAAGTATAATAACATAAACTCGAGAGCACTCCTCTCGGCATCCATAAAATTCAGAAATGATAAATTCTAACTTATCATGATCATAACATTGATAATACACATCTCAATATCACAAACAAATAAAAGTATCTCTAATGCTAACTTGAAATGAAATTACTACAATAGTTCTCCACATATGTACATGATTAACCATCTATCCTACATCCAACACATACCATCTACTAGCACATTTACTCTAAAAATAAAACATGATTAGATTAAGCAAAAAGAGATTAGATTGATTTAAAACAAACTCCGCACAGCTTAAACCGGACCCCTGCCTCAAAAAAACCTGCAATATACCAGTCTGAGGGGGAGTGAGCTCGACAGCTCAGTGAATAGAGTAGGAAAGAATCAGGGAATGATAATATATCAATGAGATGCATGAATATTTAAGTAATAAGAGAAATCTTAAAGAATAAGGAAAGCAGAAAAAATCGATGACATCCCAGGGTTTAATAATTAAGACAATGGTCTCTGAAATCTTCGGGAATGTCAGACTCTTATGGTCATAAATTCTCAATTCCTTTCTTGAATTTTTATTTTTCGTATGATAAGATTTATGAGTTGTATAAAATAAATTTTTGTTTAGTTATTTGAACTCGTCTTATGTATACATAGTATGTATTACTCACGTGTCTTGTATTCTACACTATAATACACCAATCACCATAGTTAAGTCATAAACATAGTTTATGCATTCAGATAACACATGCATCACAAAGCATACTTGCATATCATATAATCATATCATACTTCTCATATTACAATATCACATTACACTTCACAACGTTCATATATCATTTCACTAAATTACACCACATATATTACTAATATGTATATACAATCCATAATAGAGGTGCGAAAAATTCTCCATCTTCTCTTCCTACCGGCTCCCGCTAGCCCCTTCCTTCAAAATATGTGTGTGTGTGTATATATACAACAACAACACTATCTTCCTCTCCCACTGGCTCCCGCTGATCCCTTCCTTCAATATATATATATATATATATATATATATATATATATATATATATATTATATATATATATATATATAAAATAATATGTATGTACAATTATTACATACAAGCTAAAATGTTTCACACCATCCTATTCATGTATTTTTGAGTTTATTTATAACAACAAGTTCTACTTACCCGGTTTTTACTTTAATTCTCAAACATTTACCACATACATACCGTTAATTTTTTCTGGAATATGATTAACAATACAATTAACAAGCATACTCAACCTGTACATACAAGATACATGCACACATAAAACACACATGAAAATCAATTATCAATCTTTCTCTGATTATACAACATACTACAATCATGTATGTAATCATACATCAACAACTATACCAATTACTAAGAATATCAATTATTAATCATTCAAATTCATAAATTATTAAGGTAATCTTGAAGGAACGCTTACAACACTTTATAGTCATATGAATTATTATACTAGATTTGTATTGCCGTTAATATATATGTAACACTATTTTTTATATATCACTCATTATGCCAATAGGAAGCAACTTTTCATGACTTTCTGTTCTCTCAAGTTATTAATTTGGTTTCCAACATCATATTTCTAAAATTCATTATAAAATCAATTTGAAAACTTATATTATTTCAGTCAATTTGTCTGTGGTCACTCTCTAAATTACAGTTCAAAAGAGAGAGAGAGAGAGAGAGAGAGAGAGAGAGAGAGAGAGAGATAGAGAGGATGGTTAGGAGACCCCGAACAGAATAAGATTCATATTTATTGTAATACTTACTAAAAAAGATGTGTTTAATTCTAAGTCTGGCTTACTATACCTTTCATGGAGACTATGAATCCAATATTGAATCAGAGTCTAATATACCCATGACTACACATGTTTAGTATAAATATCAATTGACCGCAATAGACACTCTCTTAATAATCAAAGCGGTGAAAAGCTTCCATTTTACCTTATAAAGCTATATATGTGTATATATGATATGAGTACTTTCTATGTGATACTCTAAGCAGATTTGAATTTGTCCATAGAAACTAGAATAATCTGAATCATCACAGTTAGCGTCTAACCCATAGCGTATTGCAAGACATCACACCCAATAAAAAAAGGACTTAATGAGAATTGATAAGATGTAATACATATAAATGGAAGTCATAAGTTCAAGTATGTCTTAAGTTTATTAACTTTATAGGACATACACTATATATCAAGAGGATAATCTAGAGTTAGAATTTTAACTTTACATTTACACATATTCTATCCCTTGATGTTGTTTGACTATTGGTGAAATTCCTATTATAGTAACATTCCACAATAGATATGACATATCCATCGGTATGCAAAAGTTTTACGTACTCAAATAGCCTGGCTGGATGTTAATGTAAGTTGAGACTGTAAGGAGAAGAGAAAATGACTTACATACTTGTTAATTGAAATGTAACTTTCTTGATTTAACATAAAATTAAATAAGACCTAACAATCAACTATTCCTTAAATATCTTTGATATGATGTAACCAATGTGGTCACAACCAAGATTTTTATATATAACAATTATCCTCACTTATTCATGGATTGAGTTAAACTTCGAAACTGTTTAGATTTTTGCTAATACCTATCTTGATACTACCGGTCATACCATTCTGATTTGTCAACTTTGATATAACATCAAGGAAATCTTTCTTTTCAATTAATGTCCATGCATATTTTATCAATTAAATAATATTCACAATTCTTCATAAATTTCATGTTCACTCATCATTGTAGGCTGTCTAAAAATCACTGAAGACAAGTCGTCAAAAAGCAGAGTCCAAACTCCAGACGCAGGGCTAGTCATCGCCACCAATGCAGGACCAAGACGCGAGGGTTGAAACCTGCATCTCAATATCACTGCAAGGACCGAGACGCGAGGGTTGAAACCCGCGTCCTAATATTATTGCAACTGCCAAGACGTAGAGTCCAAAGCCCGCGTCTATCGCGAAGCTTGCGCAGAGCTAAAAACCCGCGTCTCTCAAGCATTACCTTAGCAGCAAAACACAAGGCTCAAAACCTACGTCTCAGTTGTAACTGCCCTCATTGCTGGGTCAATTACTGCCCACGTAGTGAGGAAGTTAACTCCCATTATGGAGTATTTTTAGGGGACACGTTTCCCCCTGAAACCTCTATAAATAGCCCAGTTTGCTATGGAAGAGGGGTCGGAAGGAAAAAAAAGAGGGTCGGATACTTCTTGGTAAAAAGAACTTCGGTTGTAAGCTGTAGAAACACCAAGATTTTCAGTTAAAAAGAAAGAGAGAGTTCAACTCTTCTAACAACTTGCTGCGTACAAGTTCGTTTTTGCCTACACTCTCTTTGAGATCCTTGGCGGACAGAAGTTGTAGAGAGGATTCTCAAAAGGTCTTGACGTTCACCCGGTCAACGGAAAACAAGATTCACTTTCCACCGCCACATCAAGAACCTAGCACTAAACAAAGGAGAGATTCAAGTTTGAATATCTTTCCTCTCTTGTAAGAGGATTATTGATCTGCCGTAACTTTCTTTACAATCAAATAAAGAATTTACTTCTCGATCTTCAATTTTTCCACCTAACAAGAGATGGCGACTCCGCTAGGGATTACTTTCTCTACTGACGAGCAAGTTATGGCACAAGGTGACGTCATCTATATGGAAAAAATGGTCGAATCACTTGTCATGAAGTTCGACCAGGCAAAGTATGAAGAGTTCCTCTCTTCCGTCTCCAAGAGCCCTAAGGCGCGGGTCTACCGCAAAGTCTCCTGGGGACTTGCTCTCGAGTTCGCTCTGAGATCCCCTCAGACGCGATTGGAAAGAAGGATGTCGTGGCTAACCGCATCATACGTAACGCCCGCGACAACATCTCCCATGGGACCCACGTGGTTAACGTTGCTGATGTTCAGCCCGTTCATGCCTATCCCCTTCCTCAGCACCAAGTTACCGGGGGTTCCCATCAACTCGTACGGCGTAACCGGAATGCTGAGTGACGACAGAGACGACGTTCGTGTCAACTATAAGCTGGAACAACTGCCTGCCCAACAGAGGTAGGACGCGGGGTTCAAGCTCGCGTTTCTTTTGAATCATGTCAGACAAATGAAGTCTGCGTTTGGAAACCTAAACGTGAGGCTCACCAAGCTTGCATTTCTGAAGCTCCACTTCTCAAACGCGATGATCAGCAATGCGAGGTCCGTGCCCCTCATCCGAGACACGAGATCCGCGCCTCTACATTTATACGTGAGACCCAGAAGGCCTGTGTTTCTCAAGCATCGCTACCCAGATGCAACAATCAGCAACGCGAGAGCCGCGTCTCTTCTCAGCAGAGGCGCAAGACTCGCGTTTTAGAGTCAAAACGCGAGAGCTGCGCTTATCTTACAGGACGTGAGCTCCGCGTTTCAGAACCTTGCGTCTCAGCTTTACGAAGCAAGGATAGCTCTCAAAAGCTAAAAAGCTCTCGACAATCCGAGGCCAATCTCTTCGATCCCCCTCCCGCGGACCTAAGAGATTATTTGACAAGGAAGAGGAGTGCAGATTTGATCACTCCATCTTGTTGCTGTGAACAACTTATCACAACAATGCTCTCTGAGTGCCGCTGCAGTTCACATGCGAGCCGACAGTCGATATTCAGACAGTCGACCCCAGCTCCCGATCAGCTAAAAGATATCGCTCCCACAGAAGGAGGACCTTCTCTGACGCGGAGTACCCTGAAATCACTACAAACATGGTAAGCAAAAGTAGGAGAAAACAACCATTGGTCAGCTGAGTCTGACACGAAATCAGGAGGAGTGTATCAGCATACTCGCACTCGGACTAGAGCGATTGCCCCGATCAATTACAGTGCCTTGGCTCGGGGCATTGAAGTAAATGACTCACATTCTGCTGTTGCAGAGTCGCAGGCTTCAAACTCTTTCATAGAGAAGGAAGCCTTCACATACATGACAAATACTCCTGAGAAGACGACCAGGAGCTTTGAGCAACAAGCCCAGGTCCAGAGGGAACAATTTAAGATGATTCGTGCTTAACAAGAATCTATCGATTCCCTCAAACAGATGCTGGCACAATTGCTTGAAGACAAGAGGAAGTCAACTGACAAAACCTCCTCTAAAAAGTCTAAAGGCAAACGAAAAGAGGGAGAAAGCTCATCTTCTGTGTATATCGAGGAGAAAGAGCAATCTACTTCTGAGTCATCTAAATCCTCATCTAAGGGGGAAGGCAACCCGGACCATGGAAGGATTCATTCTAAAAGAATGAGTCAATTAGAGCAATGTCTAAGGCACTTACTAATTGGAAAGGCCTTCAAGAAGCAGGAGTGGTCCGGCCATATCCGGCCGAGTGGGACCTTGTCCCATACCCCCCCAAGTTCAAAGCTCTGACCCTACAGCCATTTGACGGCAAAGGGTCACCGAACCAACATATCTACTACTTTAAGTCTCAGACGGGGAACGTGATAATAATGATGTCATCTTGGCAGGTCTGTTTATCGGCACTCTAAAAGGGCTTGCCTTTGAATGATTCATGAAGCTCTCAGAAAGTTCCATTAAAATTGGAGTGATCTGGAGAAGCTCTTCCTAACGCGCTTTTTTGAAGATGACTCAAAGATCACAATGCCTACTCTTTTGGCCACAAAGCAGCGAAAGGGGGAGTCAGTTAAATCATTTGTAGAAAGATTTCGGAATATGACACTCCGATGTCCTAGCGGTATGACCCAGGTCACCCTGGTAGAAACATGCCGCCACAATCTACAAACGTCGCTTCTGCCCAAATAGGAGTTGCTGAAAGCCGCATCTGGAAGTAATTGGTCCAGCAAGGTGAATAGGCTGAAGAAATTGTCGCCAGGGTTAGGGCAGAAAAATAAGCCCAGACCCGAATGGTCGACAAGGCGCACGCCAGAAACATCTTTTCAACCAAAGAGAAAAGATAACTTGGCGATAGAGACCAAATCCCTGTCAAACCTCAGCCAGTCAAGGGAAGTGGCTCTTCAAATCAGCACGCGCCAATAAGCAGTATTCCTTCAAAGATGAATATGTTGATTCATTGTTCAAGTTGAAATCACCTAGAGGGGGATGAATAGGTGATAATGCTAATCAATACACAAATTTAAAATGATATGATGCAACGATCACTCGAAATAAAATTAGAAGCCGAATATCCCGTGAAGGGCTCTAAACTTCTTCCTCGTGATTCCTCTAAAGAAGAGTTTGAGGTGCGCAATGCAATCTTGTTGTGAGAGTATTGATCGACAATATAAGAATGAATTGAAAGCAATTAAATAACACAAGTAAACTAATCGCAAACACTGAGATTTGTTTCGAGCACCCAGCTCTACGTCCCCACCTTCACCCAGAAGAATTTCAGATCCACTAGAACTTTCACAAAGGATTACAACCACAAGAGAGTACCCAACTCCTCAATCGCACTCCTCCTAGTCCAGAGGTAGTGGAGCCACAAATACAATAATATCTTGGTGATCAAAAGACCACAAATTCTCTTTTGAAAAACTTTTCTTTACAAAACCCTAGAGAATAATGTATAGGATTGAAGCTCAAGTTTTGTAAGTGAAAAATAAAATAAAGTTGAAGAGAGTTTTGAATCAGAAACTTCAGAGAAAAGTAAGAATTTAGAGCACAAAAACTGAGAGCAAAACTTCTTTTAAAGAGACTCAAGCTTTGATTTCTTTTGCAAAAATTGTTGTGATTCTCCTCAACCCTAATCACCCCTATTTATAGGATAAAGGTAGGGATTTAAAGGTAAACTATAATTTTGATTAAACAGGAAAGATTAGACCCAAAACCAGCCATAAACCTTGTTTGGAGAAGAAAAACACGTTTTAAAACATGTTTAAAAAACTAGCCGTTTAGGCTAAGAAAACGCTCACGGTCGACCGGCCGGTCGACCTGTTTTCAAAACATTTGACCGTTGCCAGCCCACGGTTGACCGCCCAGTCGACCGTTCCAAACAGAAACTAGGGTGCTTTCAGTCGACCGAAGCTCGATTGACCGATATGGGTTCCGGTCGACCGCCCGATCGACCGGGTAACGTGCACACATGCACGCACCCAACGGTCAGAACTGCGGTCGACCGCTCGGTCGACCGTTCTGACCTGAAACAGAGCCGGTCGATCGTCCGATCGACCGCAACAGGTCAAAACAGTATATTTTGAAAAATATTTTTGAAGACAAGTTAATTTTCAAAAATTTATTTTGTCAAGACTAAGTACACTACATAAAATAGAGTTTGCAAATACTGAAATAGACATATTAAAATATTTTATACAAGAGAAAAAAAATAATCTTTTTGAAAATCATGTGCAATTTGTGAGTGTAGGGAATTTGAGCTTCAACACTATATACTATCCTTTAACAAACTAAAATATAAAAACTATAAAAAAAGAAGTCTCTGAATCACGTTGCCGAGCTAGAGCCTTCTCTCCTATAAAAGAGTTCTCTTGCGCCATCAACCTATCAACATGCTTTTAACACAATTAACCTTACAATATGCTTAAAGCCATCAATACTTGTTCAAACCTGAAACTCATTCTAAAATAACTTATTAGTACCATATAGCTTCTATGTGTTTTGTTATCTTCAAAACTTATACAAATAGAGAGTGTAACCTTTTGAGCCAACACAAGTTACTCAACAAGAGCAACAGATTGAAGCTTCCTGAAGCTAGACGTCCTGAAGAAGTCGGTAAAAGCAATATTCTAACTACTGCCTGTATCATAGGATGCTGGGACACCCCACCAAGTGCTGTTATGTCTTCAAAGACATCCTTCAGGCCCTAATTGATGCAGAGGTGTTAAAACTCCGTCCAGAGCAGAAGAAAGTGACGGCTAATATGACATCATTTCTCCAGTTTGGAAGACAACCTCCAGACCCTCCGGAGTAGTTCACATCCCGAAAGGGGAACTAAGTATGATCAATATGGACCCTCATCATCAACAAGAGAAGGGTCTTGTACCTATCCCCACACCTCAGAGGGAAGTTATGTGGGTTCATCCCGACCTTATAGACAACCAGCAATGGACCATTGTTACCAGCAGAAGGTCCAAAGGTAAGGCGAAAGCTTCGTCCTGTAATGTGGTGTGCGCTTCTTCCCGAGAAGCAGAAATCGATGTTCCCTCACTAACTGATTCAGAAGAGAAAATAATAGTTCTTGCTGCAGAACCTAATAAACCACTCATGGCAGAAACTCATTCGGGTCAGTCATATTTAAAAAAGTATGACGAAATGGTGGCAACCCCTCCTAAACCCACTACAGAATCAGCCAAGCCCTCCGCGAAACAACTGGTGGAGAAGCAGAAAAAGCTTTGATTTTCTAAAGCTCTCCAAAGGACAACGCAGAAGGGTCTACAACACCTTACCGCTTCGACGTCCTGGCTCAACTGGCCAATATCCTGGCCAGAATCACCTTTTATGAGCTCTTGAGGCTATCAAAGTCAACCAGAGAAGCTCTGAGGGAAGCCCTAGCTCATGCTGAGGTCTTCATGACCCAGATACCGGGTGGACCACGGGAGGAAGATGTAGATGATTGCTTCCATGCCTCCCAAAATGATCCCTGCATCACCTTCACGGTAGATGATATGCAGGTTAAGGCGAAACATGACCAGCCCCTATACTTTACAGGATATATTGGATCATCTGAAGTAAGCCGCATTCAGGTAGATCCAGGATCCGCATTGAGCATTATGCCTCGCCGGGTCATGCAATATTTAGGAATTCCTACTCACCGATTGAGCGCCACCCAGACTACCATTTATGGTTTCAATGCCAATGGTACGCGTCCAATGGGGAAGATCAAGCTCAAATGCCAAATTGGGGACTTAAAGTCCGAAGTGACGTGCTATGTGATCGATGCCGACACTTCATACAATTTGCTGCTTGGACGACCATGGATTCATTGTAATTCCATCGTCCCTTCCACTCTCCACCAAGTTATGAAATACATCGACAGAAGTGGGAAAGTACGAACGTTGTTGTTGAAAGGCATCCGTTCAAGGGGGTAGAGAACTATTTTACAGACTCTCTCCTATACCAGGACTCTTTGGAAACAAACGAGAACCTGCAACCAGAGGAACCAGACTCTGGTAATGAAGCTGACACTGAGCCAGAGAAGAAGAGTGCATGTGGGAATTAGATCCACTTGTAACGAGCATTAATAAGCTCGATGTTAATAACTCTGCCAATGATGTAGGCGGGTGGTATATTAATGAAGATTTAAATTTGACTTACTTTTCTGTGCTCGCTTCTAATTCAGTGCCATCAGACACTAGTACCGAAGTGGATAATGACCCCTGGTCGGCAATGGATGCTCTGACATCAATATATGTACCAATGAAGTCATCCTTTGAAACATACCAAGATGTCAGTGATGCGCAAGAATCAGTATTCATGGTCCCAGCAAGATACAAAGGCCAAAGATAAATCCTTTTCGGACAAATCAAGTCCGAACTGATATCTCGTGAAGAGTCAGAAAGCGAGAATGAACCTCCTCGGTTCACCCATTATGAGCCAAATGTACTCAGAATGATGGAAAGCATGGGGTATGATCTGGCAAACGGTCCTGGGTTGAACTTCAGTAAAAGAAGGAGAACACTACTCCAGTCTTTCGTTCCGAAAGAGAAAATCCCTGATTATTACCATCGAACTCGCAGGGGTTTGGGTTATGTGTCAACCCCAATTCCGTCAGCCTCTGAGTCTGAAAAATTACTATACCATAACTATTCATCTGGCACGTTATCGTGGGAGTCGGATATTAGTGTTGGCAACCTCTTCGGAGAACTTTCAGTATATATGGTTTCAGCAAGCCACCTGAAAGACAGAGATGAAGAGATAATCCAGTTTGATACAAATCCTTGGATCAAACACCAAATACTCTCTGGGATACTCGCTTTGAACAGCGCGAGCCACCTACGGAGGATAAAGTTGCCAAGATTAATCTGAGAGATGAGGCTAATTCTAAGCCCATCTTTATAACCGAAAGCCTATCATCCTCCGAGAAAGAAGATTTAATATCTCTTGTGCGAGAGTATATAGATGTTTTTGCTTGGAATTATGAGGACATGTCTGGGCTTGATCGTCGAGTGGCTATACATCGCCTTAACATTAATTCAGACGTGAAGCCAGTCAAACAACAGCAGCGACGGTTCCGCTTAGAAATAATGGAAGCAATCCAGTCGGAAGTCGAAAAAACTCATAGACTCTGGCTTCGTTAGGGAAGAGCAACATCCTAATTGGGTAGCCAATATCATCCCCGTTGCCAAAAAGAACTGAAAGATCCGGATTTGCATTGATTTTTGCGATCTAAATAAGGCATGTCCCAAAGACAAATTCCCTCTCCCAATCACGGGCGTCATGATTGACAATACATGCGGGTTTGAGCGAATGTCATTCATGGATGGATTCTCAGGGTATAACCAAATCAAAATGTATTCTGATGATGAAAAAACATACTTCTTTCAGGACACCATTGGGGGTATACTGCTATACTGTCATGCCCTTCGGACTGAAGAATGCGGGGGCCACATATCAGAGAGCTATGAATGTAATTTTTCGCGAGCACATGCGTAAAACAGTGGAATGCTATGTTGACGACATTGCAGTGAAAATCCGCACCAAAGGTGATTACATAGCCGATCTTGAAGAATCTTTGAAATCATGCGGGCACATCAGTTGAAGATGAACCCCACCAAATCCTTCCTGGGGTGGCCAGTGGCAAATTCCTAGGGTTTGTGGTAACTTCCAAAGGAATTCATTTAGACCTGAAAAAAGTTCACGCTACAGGAGATGCAACCTCCAAGGAACCTCAGGGAGCTTAAGGGATTTCAAGGACGACTGGCATACATCCGAAGGTTTATCTCAAATCTCTCTGAAAGATGCCAACCCTTTACCAAATTGATGAAAAAGGGTGTCTCATTCATCTGGAATGATGCTTGCCAGCAAGCATTCAAGGAAATCAAATGATCCCTCACGCAACCACCGGTCCTTAAGGCTCTGGTGTCTGAAAAACCTTTCCTGATATATGTTCGAGCGATAGATCATTCTTTAGGAGCTTTGCTAGCCCAGAATAATGATCAGGGACACGAGCAAGCAATCTACTACCTGAGTAGGACTATGATCGGAGCCGAGTATCGGTACAACCCGATCAAAAAGGAATGTTTGGCATTGGTATTCGCTATCCAGAAAATGCGACACTACTTGGTAGGCCAGATTATAAACGTCATATCAAGGGTTAACCCTTTGAGGTTACTCATGACGAAGCCATCATCACTAAACGGTCGACTGACAAAATGGGCCATACTGCTATCCCAATATGAAATGCGCTTTTTACAATAAAAAGCCGTGAAGGGACAAGCGGTGGCGGATTTCCTAGCTGAGCATCCAGATCCGAGGACAACCAAACTTTACGAGGATCTCCCAGATGAAGTCGCTGAAGTTTGTTTGACCCAGACATCTTTTGAAAGACAAGTATGGCAACTCTTCTTCGATGGTGCATCGAGAACAGGTCCACGAGGGCATGTAATAGCCGGAGTAGGGATAGTACTCGTCTCCCCACAGAACTATGTGATTCCTCGAGCTTTCTCATTAACCGAGCCTTGCTCCAACAACGTAGCGGAATACAATGCCCTCTTGATTGGAAATGCACATGTAGATGCACTGATATCTCTTGCTGCCTCGTTAGCCTTTCTAGATGAAGTAGTAGAGAAAATACTTGTCTACAATCATGATTTTATTGCCCAAGAATCGCTTTTGAAGATCACCAAAAGCCGACAGGAGGTTGTCAAGTCAAAGAAGCTCTTGAGTCGTCAGCTGGTCCAGAGCCTAGGGATTAGCGATTCCCTTACATTGACTATGCCTTGTATGGCATCCTTCCTGATGATCCCCAAGAAGCGTCCGCCAATAGAAGGAAAGCCCCCAAATTCTACTATAATGCGATCACGCGAACACTGTATCGTCGATCGCATGACGGGATCTTGCTTCGCTGTCTATCATGAAAAAAGACGCAGGAGGTACTCAAAGAAGCGCATGACGACATGTGTGGAGCTTATCAACCGGTCCAAAGCTTGGGGATCGACTCTGAAGATTAGGATATTATTGGCCCAGGATGATCCCTGACGCCATCACTTATGCCAAACGATGTCACGCCTGCCAAGCCCATGGCGATTTTATCCATCAAGCACCAAGGTATCTTCGCTCTACAACTTCTACATGGTCATTTGAGATGTGGGGGATGGACGTAGTCGGCCCTATAAGCCCACCATCATCCAAAGGACACCGGTTCATCTTAGCCATAACTGATTACTTCTCTAAATGGGCCGAAGCTATCCCTTTGAGGGAGGTAAAGACATTTGATGTGGTCAAATTTGTTAAACCTCACGTCGTCTACCATTTTGGTGTGCCACGGCGAATTGTCCATGACAATGGGCCCCAGTTCGTCAGTCAGACTTTTTAGAGGTTTTGTAACAAGTTCAGGATCCAGAGTGTATCCTCAACGATATACTATTCAGCTGCTAACGGCTGATTGGTCGCTAATATTGCATATTTAATATCATATGTCCATACTTATTATAGAATAAAAGCCTGCATGGTCCTGATTAATTGTTTGATTTATTTGCAGACCCAATCTTTAAGGAGTTGAAGAGAAATGAGCCCAAAGCCCACCAAAATTCTGAATTAAATCAGAATTAATTCGCACCAAGTAAATCAGGGCAAAATCAAGAGGTGGAAAACCGGTTGAGAAGAATCCTCTCAGAATCGATCGGTTAAAGCCAAGAATCCAAGGCCATTTCGTCAGAATCCGGGACTCAAACTGACAAACCAACTCCAGATATAGTCAGAAGGCCAACCCAGCGCGACCCACCAACAGGGTGTGGCCACCTGGCCACACCCTGGCCACGGAAACGTGACAATAGCCACGTTTCCGCGGCAATCTTGGGGAGTTAGGGGGAGCGTTTGCTCCCCTGATCTCCCCGGGATCCTGGTTGTTGGATTTATGCCTATAAAAGGCCTGTACTTGCGCTGAAAGTTGGACGCCAATGCAGATTAGGATTTAGCCTAGTTTTAATTCTTTGTAGTTTAGGTTTTTCTTTTCTTTTTATGTAATTTGTATGTAATTTAGGGTAGAAGAAGATTCATGTAAGTAAGAGAGAGAGGCTGACGTTGAGAGTGACACCGATGTACCCTCCTCCTTTCTTCCATTGTCTCTGCAATTAATAAAGGTAAAAGCTTCTTTTTATGTTCGTATTTTGATTTGCTTTCTTCTTCCTCTTCTACTTTACCTTGGTTGTATTTGTTGAGTTTACAAGTGAAATCCAAAGCAAGTATAACTAAGCTACGTGAGAGCCAACGATAGTTCATGAAGACGTTCTCCTCTTCCAAGATCCGCATCACTTCGTTCTTGCTAGGCTTGACGATATAATGTGCACGGGGACTGAGCTCGAGCTTATGGTCTATGCGTTGAACGCCTCCGAAGCAAAGGTAGAACATGCAACGGTTTCTAGGTAAGTCATCACTCAAGCTAGGTAAGCATTCCTTCCTTTCTTTCCTTTCTCTCATTTCTGTAAATTATATCACCACCTCTTCCAACTCTTTCCTCTCCACTCACTCCATTTGTACATAGTCGCTTTTCTTGTTTTCAGATTTTTCCACCTTCTTCATCTTTCATTTTCTCTCTAATTTTAACATAATCCTTTTTCCTTTTCTTAACTTAAAAACAGAGAAGAATCTTCGCTTCTCTTCTTAACGATTTCAATAAAGAACTGTAAAGCTTCCATCGCAAACCCTCCTTGTGGATCACGACCCGCATAGCCACTTGCTATAGCGGAAGAATTGAGCACTTGCACAAGTTTATTATTAGATCTGAAATTTTGTATTTTTTGTGCAGGTTGTACCTCAATCAAATTTTGGCGCCGTTGCCGGGAGGGTAACATGTTTTTTATTGAAATCTGAATTTTTTTTGAAAATTGTTTAGAACTAAACGAATTTTCTTCTCTGTTGCAGGTTACAGGGCAATCAAAGCAGGAAATTAATATTGCAGTGACATACAAGTGGCCTTGGGCCTCTGCTCTAGAAAGCAGAGACCAAGGGCCCTCTGAATTGCCGCGTTTCCACGGCAAAAGCCGCGGAACCGCGGCAATGAAGAGTTGACTACTAACAACTTTTTGCAGGGCTGCTTAGTTTACAAAAATTCTAGTTTGCTGCAATTCTTTATTTCCTATATGCCATCACATAAGCCTGCTAATAATCAACAGTAAAACGTTTGTGGCAAAAGTTAAAAATTGATTAGACGTTTGCACCTTAGGCACGTGTCTTTTCAATTCCTTTACTTTACTGTTGAAGAGTGCTGGAGCAAGGTACGTACGCATTGCATCTAGAATAGGACTATCTCTTGGTTGATTTATATCGCTTTGAGTGCATCTTATTTATCTTGTACACTTGCACAAATAAAAAATTGATTTTAAGGGCACCACCCATTAACAAGATAAGGTGGGGATTTAATCACCCTTCCTTAGCCCAAAAATCAGAATCCAAGCACTCACTAACCCAAGCCTAACTTAAAATGAGTAGACGTTGGCCCTAGGGACATCTCGGACTCAATTAGGAGATTATCCTAAGGGGGAAAGGTGTTGGAACTTGACTCTTGCTAAATCAGTGTCTAGGAAAGGGATTAAGGGCCGAAAGCCCGAAGGTTGGTGGTTATTTAATTAAGGAACGTCTTTTGACGGAAAACCTCCCACCAACCTTGCCCTGACCTGGCTGATTAGCTTGTGGTCAAAGTCTACATTAAACCTCCCGTGGACAGTCTAACCAGTTAGGAGTCGTCAAGGTCTAGGTCTACCCTAACTTAGGTTAGAATTTTTTCTTTCTTGTTTGTTTATTTGTTTGCTTTTCTTTCTTTTTTGTGTGTATTCTATTGTGTGATATGGCTTATAATAATAATTTTTCAACTTTAATAATAATCCATATTACACACCGAGTTCATTTTCGGATATTACCAACCCGGCATATCATGACTTTAACCAACCTAGTGTGCCGGATTGGTCTTATCCGAATCAATATAACCCATGTCCCCCATCTAATAACTATAATGTCCATAATGATTTCAACTCTTCACAGAGTCAGTGGGGATTCACCTACCCCGAGTCCAATTTTCAACCAAATTGTCCTCCTTCTCCACCTAGTCCACAATATTTTCAAGATTTATACTCAGTTCCACCCATCCAAAATAGGAAACCATCAATTTTGGAAAGGAGTATGCGTGAGTCCAAACAACAATCACAAAATCTGATGGACTCACAATTTCACTACCACTTCCAAGACAACACTTCATCTTTTCATCAAAACAATGAATCCATCAATTATGAAAAGATGCTTGAAGCAATGACTCATGCTCAAAATGCTAGAAATCGTGACATAGATATGATGGTCGAATCTCTACGTTCCCACTGTCCTGATGTCACTTACCATTCTGTTAGAGCCGAAGAGTCATGTTGTTTTGGAAATCAAGATTCTATTTCAGAACAACCATTTGAACTTGTCCAAACTCCAAATTTTGAAAAAGATATTGACAGTTTGGCAAGTTATTCCTTTCCTGAAATAGAACTTGAGAACGAATATGATCTTGAACCCCAACTTAGTAATTCAATTCTTCTTCTTGATTCAATAATGACTCCGATATCTTCACCTGACTTCAATCCTTTCCTGGAGTCAACATTGGATCCTGTACCAATTCATAATGAAATTGAATCACCCATCTTTGAGGATCATATTGAACTTGACCAATTATACACTTTTGAAGATCCTATTGACAAATTGGCAAGTTCTCAATTCTTTGACATTGAACTCAATGAGATATGTGACCTAGATTCTCAAATCTGTGATCCAGTTCAACTTTCTGAATCAATATTGACTCCTGTTGTGTTACCAAACTTGAGTAATATTTTAGAGTCAGTTTTGATTCCTCCACTTATCATTCCTGAACTGGAATCACCCATATTAAGCACATTCCATTGTTAGAAAATATATGTGGACTAGAGTTTCAACTTCTTGACTTGGAACCGCTTCTTGAACCAATTTCGACTCCTGAACCTTTACTTGACTTAAGTCACCTTCCCGAGTCGGTATTAGTTCCTATCCTTCCTGAGTCCAAGTCAACCGTTCTATCATTTCATACTCCATTCTGGGACGAGGTTGTAATACCCCGTTCCCAGAATACGTACTTAGTTGCGTATTCAGATTTTCCGATCGTATTTTTTCGATTTGTTTCCTGTATTTGTTTTGCTTTATGAATTCCTTATATGATTGTTTTGTCTTGGATTTGGATTCGTGGACTCGGAGTCAGTCCCAGTCCGAACCAGGAACTCGATTATAGTATATTATTCGATTTGGTCTTTCCGGTGATTAGATTTGACCGATTTTAGTTTTAAATATCATTTCCCAATATTATATATTTTCTATGATTTTCTAGATTTTTCTGGAATTAAAATGAATTTCTTCAAAACCGGTGTCGGCCAGTGCCGCTGACCGATTCCTAGATTTTTAATTCTTAAACGGTTTGGAATTTCTAAATGATTCTTTAGACATTATTCCTTAGAATCATATTTTTTACCTACATTCTTTTTTTGAGGATTTTATGAATTTATGAAAATTCCAACGGAGTCGGTATTTTTCTGGTTCCGGGATTTTTAGTTTTAAAACTATAAAGTATTTCTTAAAACGGATTTCACTATGTTTCTTAATATAATATTCTTGATTTTTGATATTTATTTCGGGTCGTTCCGAGATACTTGATTTCGGGACGCATCCGGTATTTTCCCGAAAGATTTCCGCATCCATGACTTAAACCCAGGAATCCGCCACTTTCATTACTTTCATTTTCCTTTCCAAGAAAATATCTTCTCTTTCCAATTCCTTTTCCTTTTCCTAATTTCTTTATTTCCTTTAGCTTCCTCCATAAGCTTTCATTTTCATCCACACACTTCCTTTAATTCTCCACCACACAATATTTCCACCTCACCAACTTCCACACACTTCTTCTCCACCTCACCCCTCACCATGGCAAGCCCCTATTGGCCAAGAGAACCACCTCATCCTCCACTTTGCAAATAAGCCCCTCCCTTTTATTATTTGCAACTCCTTCACAAATTCCAAAACCTATAAATACCCTTCCTTCTCCATTTCAATTCCTTTTTCTCTCTTCATCACTTCACCAAGATATTAGCCTCCACCTAAACTCCTCCTCATCTCTTCACCACAACCACCACCACAACTCTCCTTTGGATTTGGACCGTAGCTTCCTTCGTCGATCGTATCGCCGTGGATCCTTTTGGTGGTATTGTCGACCTCGATCTTTCCGAACGTGTAGAGCTTCCAATAACCGTTCCATGTGAGTATTCCTACTCACCACACTTGTCTAATTCTTTGTATATTCATGTTTCCATATCATATAGGTTTGTATCTTCAAAATCATGCCATTTGATTACCAAACACAACCACCATTAGAATCCGTTCTGTACCCTGTTTTCAGACTGTTAGGCGACTTGACCTAGTGCCTAGTCGACTTGATATCCCTATTAGTTGACCACTCCTTGACCCTAGTCGACCAACTCAGAAAACGACCCAACAGCAGCTGATTCCAGCAGTCCGGTCGACCGACAGTCGACCGGCAGTCGACCGACGTGCACAGCGTGCACGCTGGGATAGTCCGGTCGACCGGCAGTCGACCGGAACTCGACCGACCAAACCTGGAGCTCACGGCCTTGTATCGGTCGACCGGCAGTCGACCGATCACTCGACCGACCTGTATTTTCGGTCGACCGGAAGTCGACCGACAGGCGACCGTCCTGGCACTGTTAGTGTACCGGTCGACCGGCCATTCAACCCAGTCGACCGTTAGTCTGTTTTGGGCCAAAATCTGCTACTTCTGTGGAAAAATCCTAACTCTCTGGAACCCAGTTTTAGTCGACCAGACCCTACTGTTAGTCGACTAACTCCACTATTAGTCGACTACTCTTCCATCCTAGTCGACTAACTTTGCCTGTCTGTCATAGTTGATTCCTTTCTTGAAACTGAACCTTACCCTCTAGACTTACATCACATATAGGTATCTCTTGACTTGTCATTTGACAAACACCATCTTCCCTTCTCTCCTTCTCTCTCCTCTTCTCTCTACATATTTATATCACAGGTTATGGCGCATCCCGAGCTTCCGTGGATTTCGGATATTTCGGTATATTGGTGACTCAGGCGAGTGTTCTCACTCGCTACCCTCTTACTTCTTATTTCATTGATTATGCGCATGTTCTCGCTTTAGCTTTCATGTATTTTATTTCATGTGCTATGTTTTTTATTGCTTATACCATGCGTGGCCGACCCTTCGTGGTCGTTGGACTTTGGATTACTTTTATGTTACACTTGCCCTACTACTACTTTAGACTTGCTAGTTACATGCTACCTTTTAACACATGTATATCACCTGACATCTAGTGTATACCACCTGACCACCTGACTTGCTACTATTTGGCTAGACCCTCTTGGTATGACCTGACTTACCCAGACTATTATCAATCTCTTGACATAACTTACCACCTGATTATTATCAATCTCTTATATGTTTGGTTGCTTATTCATTATCACCATCCTATCATGCTATCACCTTACACCCAGCATGATAACTTGACTTGTGATTATTACCTTTACGGGAACTTGACTTATGATTCTGTGTCATGATCAGTGACCTGTATATTGTATTCCTGCTTTACATGCAGTGACCTGACTATATAGTACTTATGTACTCCTTATTCCTGATCATGTCTATTTCCTGTTTTTCCCGTAAGGTGATAATTAAATTATTGAATCTTAAAATGGACCAACTTGTATTGGGTCGGGGGAAATATGCGGATATCGATATGTGTTCGTGTTTACAGTGGCATTAGGTATTGTGCACTATATCCGGTCTGACCTGTGGTACTCCAGGGGACCGAGGGGAGAGCTGGCTCCCTTATTCCTGGCTTCATTATTATTATAAGGGCATACATAAGTCCCTCCTGGATAGGCCTCGCGGCTGTTTCCGTCTCCATGCAGCGGAATACCCTTGACCGTGGTCCCGGGCAAGCACGGGACCCACTGTAAACATAGTTCGTCGATACAACCGCTGTTTCCAATAACAACCTCGACTTGCTTATATATGGATGTATGTGAGTTGGCCGTACACCGAGCCACATACCTAGATATATGGGTTAGACGAGTAATAATAAAGTGTCATAATAATCGGCTCTTTAAGTTGTAAGTAGAGGTATGTGGAATGGGACGCATACCAAAGCCTGCATCTTAAATAGCTATGAATCCGTGCTGTGCCTTACCGTATTTGCTTTTCCCGGACTTTATATCGGATTTCCTGTTTTACGAGTATTATGTTATGACCACCTTGTAGCTCGAGTTGTATGCGCTTAGATTATTATTCTGATTTCCTGTTTTATGATTCTCATGCCATGTCTATTCTTACCTGCTCTATCCCATCTGCCTCCTGAGTATTCCCACTTGATATATGCATTATTGTGCTCACCCTGCTTCACCACTTGGTTTTGCTTCTACATTCGCCTGGGGAGTATCATTTGACTCCCCTGGATTCTCACGTCCAGGTCTTGGAGCTAGGAGCGTGTGTTCAGAGTAGCGCAGCGGTAGCGTGGATCCCCAGCAGGCCTTTCAGAGCCATTTCCTTCCAGGCCCCCTGCGTGCCTCTCGAGTTTTCTCGTGAGTGCCCTTCTGTTTATACTTATACTGTCCATGCTCTTTTATACTGTTCATACTTGCACTATCCTTGTATACTTGTATGTGAACTCCCTTTTGTATCGTTCATATATGTGTATATCTCTTGTATTCCCGCATTTGCGCATATCTGTGATGTTATATTATTGTAATATTCATCACCTCTGGTGATAACTCTGTGATTGTATATATATGTGTTGGAATGTATAATGCACCATTTGCTTCCGTACTCTGATTCTTGTCTGTACTGATGCTTAGCGTATATACGGGAGGGTAGTTCTGACCTACGTATATACGTTGCAGTGACGTCTCCGTATCCGCCGGGATCGGGGCGTTACAGGTTGGTATCAGAGCTTAGGCTCTAACCTCTTCAGTACGTCCAGAAGGCAAATCAATGGTAAAGAGATTTGCAACTGGAATACATGAATCTTGGTTATACATTCCAACTGCAAGTGCAGAGTTATCTATTTCTTGACTATCTTTCCTTTGATTTCAAATCCCTCCTTGACTATCTTTCCCTTGATTCCTAATCACTCCTATCCTTTCCCTGTTTTGGTTTTATGTTTTGGTTTTATGAAGCCTTATACTATCTTAAGATATGACTAGACTAGAAAGGTAGTGGCTGGTTCAGAATGAAGCTCTTATGTGATCTCTTCGGCCAACTTGATGAAGCTTGGTATTCTCCAGATCGATCTTGATCTGGCTATCTTTCAGAGGACAGCAGTCGGATTCTTAATTATCGGTCTTCTTTATTATGCTCAGGATTTTCGGGGTTTTCTTTATTACACAGCCACGACATCATCAGTATTATTCAGCATTATTCTAAAGATTTATTACACAGCCACGACATCATCAGCCGGAAATGCAGAGTATAATTATTATTCAGTTGACTTGAGAGCCCTACCTATAGTGCTTCATATCTTAATCGGTATAAATTCCACCTTTGTCCCCTTTGTATTCAATTTACCCCTTAACGAAATTGCGAGGACGCAATTTTTTGTAAGGTGGGTGGATTGTAATACCCCGTTCCCAGAATACGTACTTAGTTGCGTATTCAGATTTTCCGATCGTATTTTTTCGATTTGTTTCCTGTATTTGTTTTGCTTTATGAATTCCTTATATGATTGTTTTGTCTTGGATTTGGATTCGTGGACTCGGAGTCAGTCCCAGTCCGAACCAGGAACTCGATTATAGTATATTATTCGATTTGGTCTTTCCGGTGATTAGATTTGACCGATTTTAGTTTTAAATATCATTTCCCAATATTATATATTTTCTATGATTTTCTAGATTTTTCTGGAATTAAAATGAATTTCTTCAAAACCGGTGTCGGCCAGTGCCGCTGACCGATTCCTAGATTTTTAATTCTTAAACGGTTTGGAATTTCTAAATGATTCTTTAGACATTATTCCTTAGAATCATATTTTTTACCTACATTCTTTTTCTGAGGATTTTATGAATTTATGAAAATTCCAACGGAGTCGGTATTTTTCTGGTTCCGGGATTTTTAGTTTTAAAACTATAAAGTATTTCTTAAAACGGATTTCACTATGTTTCTTAATATAATATTCTTGATTTTTGATATTTATTTCGGGTCGTTCCGAGATACTTGATTTCGGGACGCATCCGTATTTTCCCGAAAGATTTCCGCATCCATGACTTAAACCCAGGAATCCGCCACTTTCATTACTTTCATTTTCCTTTCCAAGAAAATATCTTCTCTTTCCAATTCCTTTTCCTTTTCCTAATTTCTTTATTTCCTTTAGCTTCCTCCATAAGCTTTCATTTTCATCCACACACTTCCTTTAATTCTCCACCACACAATATTTCCACCTCACCAACTTCCACACACTTCTTCTCCACCTCACCCCTCACCATGGCAAGCCCCTATTGGCCAAGAGAACCATCTCATCCTCCACTTTGCAAATAAGCCCCTCCCTTTTTATTATTTGCAACTCCTTCACAAATTCCAAAACCTATAAATACCCTTCCTTCTCCATTTCAATTCCTTTTTCTCTCTTCATCACTTCACCAAGATATTAGCCTCCACCTAAACTCCTCCTCATCTCTTCACCACAACCACCACCACAACTCTCCTTTGGATTTGGACCGTAGCTTCCTTCGTCGATCGTATCGCCGTGGATCCTTTTGGTGGTATTGTCGACCTCGATCTTTCCGAACGTGTAGAGCTTCCAATAACCGTTCCATGTGAGTATTCCTACTCACCAACACTTGTCTAATTCTTTGTATATTCATGTTTCCATATCATATAGGTTTGTATCTTCAAAATCATGCCATTTGATTACCAAACACAACCACCATTAGAATCCGTTCTGTACCCTGTTTTCAGACTGTTAGGCGACTTGACCTAGTGCCTAGTCGACTTGATATCCCTATTAGTTGACCACTCCCTTGACCCTAGTCGACCAACTCAGAAAACGACCCAACAGCAGCTGATTCCAGCAGTCCGGTCGACCGACAGTCGACCGGCAGTCGACCGACGTGCACAGCGTGCACGCTGGGATAGTCCGGTCGACCGGCAGTCGACCGGAACTCGACCGACCAAACCTGGAGCTCACGGCCTTGTATCGGTCGACCGGCAGTCGACCGATCACTCGACCGACCTGTATTTTCGGTCGACCGGAAGTCGACCGACAGGCGACCGTCCTGGCACTGTTAGTGTACCGGTCGACCGGCCATTCAACCCAGTCGACCGTTAGTCTGTTTTGGGCCAAAATCTGCTACTTCTGTGGAAAAATCCTAACTCTCTGGAACCCAGTTTTAGTCGACCAGACCCTACTGTTAGTCGACTAACTCCACTATTAGTCGACTACTCTTCCATCCTAGTCGACTAACTTTGCCTGTCTGTCATAGTTGATTCCTTTCTTGAAACTGAACCTTACCCTCTAGACTTACATCACATATAGGTATCTCTTGACTTGTCATTTGACAAACACCATCTTCCCTTCTCTCCTTCTCTCTCCTCTTCTCTCTACATATTTATATCACAGGTTATGGCGCATCCCGAGCTTCCGTGGATTTCGGATATTTCGGTATATTGGTGACTCAGGCGAGTGTTCTCACTCGCTACCCTCTTACTTCTTATTTCATTGATTATGCGCATGTTCTCGCTTTAGCTTTCATGTATTTTATTTCATGTGCTATGTTTTTTATTGCTTATACCATGCGTGGCCGACCCTTCGTGGTCGTTGGACTTTGGATTACTTTTATGTTACACTTGCCCTACTACTACTTTAGACTTGCTAGTTACATGCTACCTTTTAACACATGTATATCACCTGACATCTAGTGTATACCACCTGACCACCTGACTTGCTACTATTTGGCTAGACCCTCTTGGTATGACCTGACTTACCCAGACTATTATCAATCTCTTGACATAACTTACCACCTGATTATTATCAATCTCTTATATGTTTGGTTGCTTATTCATTATCACCATCCTATCATGCTATCACCTTACACCCAGCATGATAACTTGACTTGTGATTATTACCTTTACGGGAACTTGACTTATGATTCTGTGTCATGATCAGTGACCTGTATATTGTATTCCTGCTTTACATGCAGTGACCTGACTATATAGTACTTATGTACTCCTTATTCCTGATCATGTCTATTTCCTGTTTTTCCCGTAAGGTGATAATTAAATTATTGAATCTTAAAATGGACCAACTTGTATTGGGTCGGGGGAAATATGCGGATATCGATATGTGTTCGTGTTTACAGTGGCATTAGGTATTGTGCACTATATCCGGTCTGACCTGTGGTACTCCAGGGGACCGAGGGGAGAGCTGGCTCCCTTATTCCTGGCTTCATTATTATTATAAGGGCATACATAAGTCCCTCCTGGATAGGCCTCGCGGCTGTTTCCGTCTCCATGCAGCGGAATACCCTTGACCGTGGTCCCGGGCAAGCACGGGACCCACTGTAAACATAGTTCGTCGATACAACCGCTGTTTCCAATAACAACCTCGACTTGCTTATATATGGATGTATGTGAGTTGGCCGTACACCGAGCCACATACCTAGATATATGGGTTAGACGAGTAATAATAAAGTGTCATAATAATCGGCTCTTTAAGTTGTAAGTAGAGGTATGTGGAATGGGACGCATACCAAAGCCTGCATCTTAAATAGCTATGAATCCGTGCTGTGCCTTACCGTATTTGCTTTTCCCGGACTTTATATCGGATTTCCTGTTTTACGAGTATTATGTTATGACCACCTTGTAGCTCGAGTTGTATGCGCTTAGATTATTATTCTGATTTCCTGTTTTATGATTCTCATGCCATGTCTATTCTTACCTGCTCTATCCCATCTGCCTCCTGAGTATTCCCACTTGATATATGCATTATTGTGCTCACCCTGCTTCACCACTTGGTTTTGCTTCTACATTCGCCTGGGGAGTATCATTTGACTCCCCTGGATTCTCACGTCCAGGTCTTGGAGCTAGGAGCGTGTGTTCAGAGTAGCGCAGCGGTAGCGTGGATCCCCAGCAGGCTTTCAGAGCCATTTCCTTCCAGGCCCCTGCGTGCCTCTCGAGTTTTCTCGTGAGTGCCCTTCTGTTTATACTTATACTGTCCATGCTCTTTTATACTGTTCATACTTGCACTATCCTTGTATACTTGTATGTGAACTCCCTTTTGTATCGTTCATATATGTGTATATCTCTTGTATTCCCGCATTTGCGCATATCTGTGATGTTATATTATTGTAATATTCATCACCTCTGGTGATAACTCTGTGATTGTATATATATGTGTTGGAATGTATAATGCACCATTTGCTTCCGTACTCTGATTCTTGTCTGTACTGATGCTTAGCGTATATACGGGAGGGTAGTTCTGACCTACGTATATACGTTGCAGTGACGTCTCCGTATCCGCCGGGATCGGGGCGTTACAGAGGTGGTTGACAAATTTGACTCCGAAATTAGTTATGGAATATGGACATTAGATGGGGCTAAATACTTAATAAAAATCCTTAATGGACACATCTTTTTAGTGGGTTATATTAGAGAAACTTCTGGTGGGTTCCTCCGAGACCCAAGAAAAGTTGATTGGGCGCGTTTCGTGGACCAATCAGACCACCACCGGAACCACCACCTTAAGGTAACACTTTCCTTCCCTGTCGTCTTTTTCATGCATCTATGCATTAATTCATACATTGAGGCCAATGCATGAGATAGGTGTGGGGGAGGGTCTAACATAACTTTTCTTTTTCTTTAAAAAAAAATTAACATTTTTCTTTACTTTTAAAAACTTTTTGAAAAATAGAAACAATATTTTGACTTATTTTTGTAAGAAATTAAGTTAATTTTAAGGAATAGGAAAATCCAAATTAGGATTTCTTATACTTGGTCAAAATAAGATTATTTGTTTGATTTTTAGAGTTAGGAAGATAATTTGTCAAAGTAATTTGGTCTTGATCTTTACCTTGATGAAATATGCACACTTCATACACTTACACACTTAGGGTTCAAAAACAAAGATTCTTATGCCTTATAAAAAAAAGTCTAATTATTGATTAGCTAGGTGCTTTGGCCTAAGCAAGCCTTAGTATTTATGCGAAAGGTGATTAGATAAGTTATAATATATATATATATATATATATATATATATATATATATATATATATATATATATATATATATATATATATATTGTTGGCCCAAAGGCCATTATCCCAGTTATTTTGATGATAACAAAACATATTTAGTTATGTATTTAACATTTGTGTTTCAGAATTTTTCAGGTTATTTAACAGGTTGTTTTTTGACGGCTCCGCTAAAAGACTCACACATTTGGAGTTCGCCGCAAAAATGAAGATTCCCAAGCTATGCACAACTAGGATGCTTTGGGATCAAGATGATGATATGAAAATCAAGACAAGATCAAGACAAGATCAAGACATTGAAGAAAACAAGCTTTGTATTTTTATTTTTATTTTAGATATTTTGTCAAAGCTAGATATTAGAAGTAGAGCTATGGGATTATCACACACACACACCTCTTAGTTAGGTTCATGGCTTCAAAAAGATTTTTCAATTCCATTTCTAACTTAGTTTTTAAAAGAGAACATATTTTAGAAATATGATTTTCAGAAAAACAATAGTTTTGGAAAAATAATTTTTATGGAAAAACATGGTTCTATCAAAAGAATTTTATCAAACTATTTTTAACATGATTGAAGTATGACACATGCTTATACTTCATGTTTTTACAAGTTCCAAAATCTTACCCGAAACCCAAAACCAAAATCCAAGTTTTCTGGTTCTGGAAGTTCTGTTTTTCAGAACTCACAGTGACCGGTCGACCGGCCCGGTCGACCGATGTGCACAATACTGTGCACGTCTATATCAGTCGACCGACCCGGTCGACCGATGTTGACTTGCCTTCACAGGAGTTTTCGGTCGACCGACCCGGTCGACCGATGAGCCCCAACGGTCATATTTTTGACCGTTGGCGGTCGACCGACCCGGTCGACCGGGATCTGTCAAAAGTTCTGACAGATCCAACAGCTAGTTTTTCTGACTGTTTTTCTTTTTGGGATTTGTCTCCAACGAATTTGTGAGGCTGTTTTTGACCCCTATAAATAGAGGGTCACCTCATATTGATTAGACAACTATTGCAAAATATTTCATAAGAGTTTTACAAAGATTTTCAAAGCTTTCCTTCATAAAAGATTTTCCAAAGCCTAAATTCCCAACACCCAACTTGTAGCCTATTCCTCTACCTTCTCTCTAGATTTTGCACACCACAATCCCAAGCTTTACATCTACATATTGGTTTTAGGATTGTGCAAGTGAGCTTTTGTAAAGTGATCAAGTGTGATCACTCATTTCTTCTTGGAGTGAAGTTGTAGAGGCATCGGCCTCAAGGGAGCTAGTGAGCTTCGGGTGGTGTTGCGGCATCACAAGTGTAAGGGACAAGTGTGTCCTTGTATTGGCGATCCGGTGGGATCAACGATAGTAGTGCAAATCCTTCAAGTGTGAAGGCGGGGACGTAGAGCGTGGCTCGAACCTCGGAAACACATCCTTGCGTTTGCGTTTGATCAATTTTCTCTAACTCTACTCCTTTCAATTCTTGCACCTTAATTGTCGTATTTATTGCAAGTCTTTATTTGTGCTAATTTGTGTGTGAAAGTTTTAATTCCGCAAAATTGCCATAATCAATATAGCCATCACCTATTCACCCCCCCTCTAGGTGATTTCAATTGGTATCAGAGCCTAACCCTACAACTTAGGTCTAACAACCTTAGGGAGATCCATATTTGGCTATATACATTTGTGTTGCATTTACATTTGCTTGTGCATTCATGGCATCCATGGACTTTTCTAGCATTAAATCCCCACCCAAGTTTGATGGTTTAAACTTCCCCATTTGGAAGGTGAAAATGAATCTCTTCCTTAAATCCCTAGGAGTTAGGGTAGTTAGGGCTATAACCAAAGATTTTATTGAACCCACTAGTGATGAGAGCACATGGTCCGAGGATACTTCCAAAGACTATGAGGCTAATGCTAGGGCACAATATGCATTGACCCAAGCATTGAATGAAGATGACCTTGCACGCATAATAAATTGTAAATCCGCATTTGAGGTTTGGAACATACTCATTGTGACTCATGAGGGAACGTCTCAAGTCAAGAGAGCCAAAGTTGACTTGCTACGTTCTCAATATGAGAATTTCTATATGTTTGATAATGAGAGCATTGATGACATGCTCACCCGTTTTACGAAAATAACTAATGCTCTTTCTTCCTTAGGCGACAAGATTGATAATGATCAAAAGATAAGGAAGGTGATTAGAGCTCTTCCCAAAGCTTGGGAAGTCAAGGCGACCACTCTCAAGGAGCTAAACGACAAAGAGGAGATGGACTTCTCCGGCTTCATCGGAAATCTCAAGACGCATGAGATGGAGATGAAAGTTAGAGAAGAAAGGGAGGCACCAAAGAAGAAGATCATTGCCTTCAAAGCCGCTCCTACCATACACGAAGAGGATGACTCATCGGAAGATTGCGATGAGGATTTCGCCATGCTCATCCGGAAGGTGGGCAAAATGTTCTACAAGAAGGGACGGCAAAGTAACTTCCGAAGAGGGAAGGCTCAAGGAAGGTACGAGAAGAAAAGAGATGAACCCGGTCCTTGCTTTCATTGCAAGAAGATCGGTCACCTAATTGCCGATTGCCCCGCTCTACAAGCAACCACATCCAAGAATGGGCAAAGAAAGAAGAAAGCCTTGGCCGCAACATGGGATGATTCGGAGTCGGAATCCGAAGAGGAGCACGACGCCGCCAACATGTGTTTCATGGCACAAGGAGAGGACACTCCTAAGGTAACAATTGAAAACTCTCTTGATGATGATGATCTCACTATGGATGAACTAGCACGTTTCTTTGAGGAATTGCAACATAGGTATGAGATTTCACAATCTCATAATAAGAAATTAAAAAGAGAAAATGATGTTTTGAAGAACAAACTTGAAATTTGTTTAAAAGAGAAAAATGAGTTATCTAGTTCTTTTGAAAAATTGAAAAATGATTTTGATAAGTATAAGGTAGCTAATAAAGGAAAAACCCCATGATTTCTAGTGATAAAAATGTTTTTGTTGAAATTCAAAAACGTGTTGATTCTTTAGATAAAACTTTAAAGAAATGTGCATTTGATTTTAACAAGCTTGCATCTAAATTTCCTAAGGGAGTAGCCCAAGGGAAACATGTTCATCATAAACATGCTACACATAGACATGCACACACACATAACCATGCTTTTATGTACAATAGTGGTAGAATTTATATTTGCACACATTGTGGCCGCAAAGGCCATTTAGAAAAATTTTGTTATGCTAAAAATAATGTTAAGAATAAATTTGTTTGGGTTCGCCCCGGATCTAACCCCAAAGGACCCACTAAGATTTGGGTACCAAAAGAGCCACCAAATTTAAATGATACAGGTATAGGTGGATCTACACCCTCCAAGACTTAGGAGGAGGTGGTGCCCGGGTGGTTGATGCATCGGAGCTTAAAGAACAAATCATGCATGCATCGCTATCGTGGAGGCACCTAATTTTGGAGATTGCCCGTAAATTGGTAACATCTCCATTTAAGAGTTTTAATTTTGTATATACAATTGTTATAGGATTGCTAGTTTAGTCTTATACCTCATTGATACATGATTAGTATAAACTTGCAACTCCATCATGATTGTATATGCCATGTTTCGTTTTTGATATCTTTAGTTTCATGCCTTGTTTTATAGTATGTCCACATGTATAGTTTATTATTTGTGAATATATACTTGTATACATATACACATTATTTTCATAAATAAAAATAAAACATTTGTAAAATTTTCTATTTAAGCAAATACCTTAAAGATGGCAATTGCGCACCTCAACTCATTCAAGAGGAATCAAGAGGATGAAGTTCAGAACCCGTCACTGGGTATTCGGCTTCAACATCTTTAAAATCTTTGTTTAAATATGAAAATAAAATTAAAATTGGATTGCATGCATTTTGATGTTTGTAAAGACTTAATGAAGATTTAAAACCTGTTGGTGTACTCTTATATGTCAAATTTGTCATACCTATTTTTGACTACAAAAATTATTTAAAATTTTTTTTGGCAGATTGCTGTTAACTGTTTTTCAGGCAAGGCCGGTCGACCGACCCTTAAATCTCCGGTCGACCGACTCTGCCTGAGAGAAAATTTTTATTTTTTTTTGTGCTACCGGTCGACCGACCATAAATCCGGTCGACCGATGCTGACCTGCTGTGGTCTCGGGATATGTCGGTCGACTGACCCGGTCGACCGATCTTATTTACAGAGCTCTCGGTTGGATTCGGTCGACCGGACCGGTCGACCGATCGTCGTGTTTTTGCCCAACTCTGCTATATATTTTCATTTTTCTCTCTCTCTCTCTCATTTCACTCAGCGACCGAAGAACCCATATTTTCCCCAAAATTTTCGTTCTCTCAAATCCTTCAACCAAATCCAAATCTTTTTAAAACCCATCTCAAATCCTTCATCCTACTTCCGGATCTTCGATTTCAGCAACTTCCAACCACCGGATTCGGAGAATTTCAGGCTTTTCTGTCTAGGGTTTTGGATTTTTCATCAAGGTAAAAATCGAATTTTTATTGTGAATCTTCACTTCTAGCTTAGAAATTTTACTTCCTTTGTCACTATTTTAGGTTGCTTAGCTTCTAGATCGTGCCATAACCTGTTTTAATCTAAAAATTTCATTTTATTAATCATGCCTAAGAGATCTCGAACTGAGAAGGGGAAGGGTATTGCTCAACCCTCATCTCAGGTTCCTAGACCTGTACGGCCCTTTATAAATGATCTAGCTGCTGATAGATACTCCCATCTCTCCACTAGAAATATTAATTCAGGGAGATTTGTTACCATTCAGGATTTTGAACATCTAGGTATCCCTCAAATCTTGCAAAACAACAACCTAGTTGAGTTCTTGTCCATCAAGGAGCAAGTATACACTTCCCTTGTTCCTTATTTTTATGCCAACTATGAATTTGATGGTAACCGCATCACATCTAGAGTTCTAGGTAGGGAAATCGACCTCTCTATCGGTCGGTTTGCTAGGATTCTGCATCTCTCCACTGGCGGAGCAGATGTGTATTCTCATGATTTACATGATTTCGAATTTCCTGAGGGTGAGTCTTCACTCACCGCCTCTACTCTGATTCACGGGGATGACAACCCCGGCTTGGTTAGAAATGAGGTAGTGAGTCGATACACTCTTCAATCTCAAGTCCTTGCCAAGATTATCTTTTACAATATTGTCCCCAAACATGGTGAGTATAGCCATGCTAGGGGTTGTGTCCCTTTGATTATCTTTTGTCTGCTTAAAGGGATTAAGGTAAACTTTCCTAGAGTCATTGCCTCTCATATGGCCTCTGATCAAATCCGTACTGCGGGTAGGAGCTTGCCCTACGGCATGCTTATTACCCATCTTCTTAGGGGTCTTGACTTTGATCTTTCTGCTGAAACTCCATCAAATCCCCTGACCAACATCAATGGAGTTATCCTGAAGATGATGGAAGCACAGCTGCGTAGACACGCTCCTGTGCAACCACCTCTTCCTCCTGCTGGTCCTGGCTCATCTTCAGCACCAGGATCTTCTTCTTCTGCAGCACCTGCTTTTCCTCCTGAGTTTCTTGCTCTTGTCTCTTCGGAGGTCCGCTCTCAGCTTGAGGCACATCAGGCCGTGGCCGAGCAGCGCGACGCAGCCATTCGTGCAGAGTTAGATGCTCGTGCTCTTCAGGACGCTGCTTTTCGAGAGGAGGTCCGAAACGACATGTCTTATTTTGCTGACTCCATGAGATTCGTGGATGTTCAGTTTCAGGCCCTTTTCTCAAAATTTGACATGCTCGTTCCTGATCGGACTCCCACTGCTTGTCGACTCCCTGCCACCGGTCCTCCATTTCCTCCCAGAGCTCGCTCTTCTGTTCCTCCACCGCGCACCAGAGTCGATGGCATGGATCCAGAGGAGGTTGCTTCTTCAGAGGAAGGTGGTGATGATGACGGAGACGACGATGATGGTGATGATGGTGCTGAGGAGTGACCTCCCCTTTTGATGATGTCAAAAAGGGGGAGAGTTATTTTGAGAGAGATATTTTGTGACACTTTGTTATTTTGTTATGTACTTGACATATTTTGTGTTGGACATCTTTTGCTTTGTCATGTATTTTTATTTTGTGTTGTGGACATGGATATGGTTATGTGTTTTATGTATTTATGTCATGTATGAGACTCTTTTCCTTCATCTATGATATGACATGAGTATTTGGCTTCTTTTGTTGGCATGGAAATAAAATGTTTATGATTATGATTTGTGATAATATGCCTAAGTATGATTTTATATATATGCTTGTGTTGAGGGGGAGCTTCATTTGAAGTCTCTACCCAAAATATTTTGTGATAACTACATATGTTTTGCCATCATCAAAAAGGGGGAGATTGTTGGCCCAAAGGCCATTATCCCAGTTATTTTGATGATAACAAAACATATTTAGTTATGTATTTAACATTTGTGTTTCAGAATTTTTCAGGTTATTTAACAGGTTGTTTTTTGACGGCTCCGCTAAAAGACTCACACATTTGGAGTTCGCCGCAAAAATGAAGATTCCCAAGCTATGCACAACTAGGATGCTTTGGGATCAAGATGATGATATGAAAATCAAGACAAGATCAAGACAAGATCAAGACATTGAAGAAAACAAGCTTTGTATTTTTATTTTTATTTTAGATATTTTGTCAAAGCTAGATATTAGAAGTAGAGCTATGGGATTATCACACACACACCTCTTAGTTAGGTTCATGGCTTCAAAAAGATTTTTCAATTCCATTTCTAACTTAGTTTTTAAAAGAGAACATATTTTGGAAATATGATTTTCAGAAAAACAATAGTTTTGGAAAAACAATTTTTATGGAAAAACATGGTTCTATCAAAAGAATTTTATCAAACTATTTTTAACATGATTGAAGTATGACACATGCTTATACTTCATGTTTTTACAAGTTCCAAAATCTTACCCGAAACCCAAAACCAAAATCCAAGTTTTCTGGTTCTGGAAGTTCTGTTTTTCAGAACTCACAGTGACCGGTCGACCGGCCCGGTCGACCGATGTGCACAATACTGTGCACGTCTATATCAGTCGACCGACCCGGTCGACCGATGTTGACTTGCCTTCACAGGAGTTTTCGGTCGACCGACCCGGTCGACCGATAGCCCCAACGGTCATATTTTTGACCGTTGGCGGTCGACCGACCCGGTCGACCGGGATCTGTCAAAAGTTCTGACAGATCCAACAGCTAGTTTTTCTGACTGTTTTTCTTTTTGGGATTTGTCTCCACGAATTTGTGAGGCTGTTTTTGACCCCTATAAATAGAGGGTCACCTCATATTGATTAGACAACTATTGCAAAATATTTCATAAGAGTTTTACAAAGATTTTCAAAGCTTTCCTTCATAAAAGATTTTCCAAAGCCTAAATTCCCAACACCCAACTTGTAGCCTATTCCTCTACCTTCTCTCTAGATTTTGCACACCACAATCCCAAGCTTTACATCTACATATTTGGTTTTAGGATTGTGCAAGTGAGCTTTTGTAAAGTGATCAAGTGTGATCACTCATTTCTTCTTGGAGTGAAGTTGTAGAGGCATCGGCCTCAAGGGAGCCTCAAGGGAGCTAGTAAGCTTCGGGTGGTGTTGCGGCATCACAAGTGTAAGGGACAAGTGTGTCCTTGTATTGGCGATCCGGTGGGATCAACGATAGTAGTGCAAATCCTTCAAGTGTGAAGGCGGGGACGTAGAGCGTGGCTCGAACCTCGGAAACACATCCTTGCGTTTGCGTTTGATCAATTTTCTCTAACTCTACTCCTTTCAATTCTTGCACCTTAATTGTCGTATTTATTGCAAGTCTTTATTTGTGCTAATTTGTGTGTGAAAGTTTTAATTCCGCAAAATTGCCATAATTCATATAGCCATCACCTATTCACCCCCCCTCTAGGTGATTTCATATATATATATATATATTATATATATATATATATATATATATATATATATATACAAACAAATCTAATTATTGACTAGCTAGGTGCTTTGGCCTAAGCAAGCCTTAGTATTTATGCGAAAGATGATTAGATAAGTTTGAAAAGAAAAATCCTCTGATTAAGCTGGGTATTTGTGCCTAATAAAGCATAAGTATTCACGCCTAAAAGAGGTTTATATAATAAAATCCTTAGTTTTGTGGCTTATTTGCTCGAGTCCTTAAGTCCTGGGGGTGTTTTCTCACCTGGTGCCCTAAGACCGTTTGGTTTGGGAATAGAGACTAAGTTTAGAAATGAAAAATTCGGTTTCCTATAACTTATAGATTGCTTAGATCTTACAATCATATTTTAAATATTTTTCTCTTTCAAAATGCTTTTCGAAAATACTAACTCTTTATTTCTCTTTCTTTATGGATTTTGTGGGTGTAATCCGCTGAAAACCCTCACGAGACAAAACTCGTCCTCTAGGGGGAACCTAGAGGTTTAAACGGCTTGTTGCACATGCTCAGTGCAATCGCGTGACCTGCGAAAGTGGTCTAATAATCCTTAGTATAGTTTAGTTGTTTTGCTCGAGGACGAGCAAAAGATAGGTATGGGGGTGTGATTGGTCGCTAATATTGCATATTTAATATCATATGTCCATACTTATTATAGAATAAAAGCCTGCATTGTCCTGATTAATTGTTTGATTTATTTGCAGGCCCAATCTTTAAGGAGTTGAAGAGAAATGAGCCCAAAGCCCACCAAAATTCTGAATTAAATCAGAATTAATTCGCACCAAGTAAATCAGGGCAAAATCAAGAGGTGGAAAACCGGTTGAGAAGAATCCTCTCAGAATCGATCGGTTAAAGCCAAGAATCCAGCGCCAAAATTTGATTGAGGTACAACCTGCACAAAAAATACGAAATTTCAGATCTAATAATAAACTTGTGCAAGTGCTCAATTCTTCCGCTATAGCAAGTGGCTATGCGGGTCGTGATCCACAAGGAGGGTTTGCGATGGAAGCTTTACAGTTCTTTATTGAAATCGTTAAGAAGAAAAACGAAGATTCTTCTCTGTTTTTAAGTTAAGAAAAGGAAAAAGGATTATGTTAAAATTAGAGAGAAAATGAAAGATGAAGAAGGTGAAAAAATCAGAAAACAAGAAAAGCGACTATGTACAAATGGAGTGAGTGGAGAGAAAAGAGTTGGAAGAGGTGGTGATATAATTTACAGAAATGAGAGAAAGGAAAGAAAGGAAGGAATGCTTACCAAGGTTGAGTGATGACTTACCTGGAAACCGTTGCATGTTCTACCTTTGCTTCGGAGGCGTTCAACGCATAGATCATAAGCTCGAGCTCAGTCCCCGTGCACATTATATCGTCAAGCCTAGCAAGAACGAAGTGATGCGGATCTTGGAAGAGGAGAACGTCTTCATGAACTATCGCTGGCTCTCACGTAGCTTAGTTATACTTGCTTTGGATTTCACTTGTAAACTCAACAAATACAACCAAGGTAAAGTAGAAGAGGAAGAAGAAAGCAAAACAAAATACGAACATAAAAAGAAACTTTTACCTTTATTAATTGCAGAGGCAATGAAAGAAAGGAGGAGGGTACATCGGTGTCACTCTCAACGTCAGCCTCTCTCTCTTACTTACATGAATCTTCTTCTACCCTAAATTACATACAAGTTACATAAAAAGAAAAGAAAAACCTAAACTACAAAGAATTAAAACTAGGCTAAATCCTAATCTGCATTGGCTTCCAATTTTCAGCGCAAGTACAGGCCTTTTATAGGCATAAACCCAACAACCAGGATCCCGGGGAGATCGGGGGAGCAAACGCTCCCCCTAACTCCCCAAGATTGCCGCGGAAACACGGCTATTGCCGCGTTTCCGCGGCCAGGGTGTGGCCAGGTGGCCACACCCTGTTGGTGGGTCGCGCTGGTTTGGCCTTCTGACTATATCTGGAGTTGGTTTGTCAGTTTGAGTCCCGGATTCTGACGAAATGGCCTTGGATTCTTGGCTTTAACCGATCGATTCTGAGAGGATTCTTCTCAACCGTTTTCCACCTCTTGATTTTGCTCTGATTTACTTGGTGCGAATTAATTCTGATTTAATTCAGAATTTTGGTGGGCTTTGGGCTCATTTCTCTTCAACTCCTTAAAGATTGGGCCTGCAAATAAATCAAACAATTAATCAGGACAATGCAGGCTTTTATTCTATAATAAGTATGGACATATGATATTAAATATGCAATATTAGCGACCAATCACACCCCCATACCTATCTTTTGCTCGTCCTCGAGCAAAACAACTAAACTATACTAAGGATTATTAGACCACTTTCGCAGGTCACGCGATTGCACTGAGCATGTGCAACAAGCCGTTAAACCTCTAGGTTCCCCTAGAGGACGAGTTTTGTCTCGTGAGGATTTTCAGCGGATTACACCCACAAAATCCATAAAGAAAGAGAAATAAAGAGTTAGTATTTTCGAAAAGCATTTTGAAAGAGAAAATATTTGAAATATGATTGTAAGATCTAAGCAATCTATAAGTTATAGAAAACCGAATTTTTCATTCCTAAACTTAGTCTCTATTCAAAAATTTGTTATCAATCAAAGTAAGGAGTCAAATTGTGCTTCTCATCTAGTCTATTACTTTACCCTAAGTCATATGCACCTTGTGAATGTGAAAATTTTGACTAAGGGTTCATTAACTCTAACTCTTATGCCTTATTTATTATATATATATATTTTTATTTTTTATTTTTATTTTATTTTATTTTTTTTGGTATTATTCCTTAGTTCTATTTAGGCTTTCTAATCTGCCCATGTAACGAGCCTCTAATCGATGACTCCCAAACTAAACGGTCTTAGGGTACCAGGTGAGAAAACACCCCCAAGGACTTAAGGACTCGAGCAAACAAGGCCACAAACTAAGGATTTTATTATATGAACCTCTTTTAGGCGTGAATACTTATGCTTTATTAGGCACAAATACCCAGCTTAATCAGAGGATTTTTCTTTTCAAACTTATCTAATCATCTTTCGCATAATACTAAGGCTTGCTTAGGCCAAAGCACCTAGCTAGTCAATAATTAGATTTGTTTGTGTATATATATATATATATATATTATATATATATATATATATATATATAATATATATATATATATATATATTTTATAACTTATCTAATCACCTTTCGCATAATTACTAAGGCTTGCTTAGGCCAAAGCACCTAGCTAATCAATAATTAGACTTTTTTTTTATAAGGCATAAGAATCTTTGTTTTGAACCCTAAGTGTGTAAGTGTATGAAGTGTGCATATTTCATCAAGGTAAAGATCAAGACCAATTACTTTGACAAATTATTTTCCTAACTCTAAAAATCAAACAAATAATCTTATTTTGATCAAGTATAAGAAATCCTAATTTGGATTTTCCTATTCCTTAAAATTAATTTAATTTCTTACAAAAATAAGTCAAAATATTGTTTCTATTTTTCAAAAAGTTTTTAAAAGTAAAGAAAAATGTTAATTTTTTTTAAAGAAAAAGAAAAGTTATGTTAGACCCTCCCCCACACCTATCTCATGCATTGGCCTCAATGTATGAATTAATGCATAGATGCATGAAAAAGACGACAGGGAAGGAAAGTGTTACCTTAAGGTGGTGGTTCCGGTGGTGGTCTGATTGGTTCACGAAACGCGGCCCAATCAACTTTTCTTAGGTCTCGGAGGAACCCACCAGAAGTTTCTCTAATATAACCCACTAAAAAGATGTGTCCATTAAGGATTTTTATTAAGTATTTAACCCCATCTAATGTCCATATTTCATAACTAATTTCGGAGTCAAATTTGTCAACCACCTCGTCCCAGAATGGAGTATGAAATGATTGAACGGTTGACTTGGACTCAGGAAGGATAGGAACTAATACCGACTCGGGAAGGTGACTTAAGTGAAGTAAAGGTTCAGGAGTCGAAATTGGTTCAAGAAGCGGGTCCAAGTCAAGAAGTTGAAACTCTAGTCCACATGTATTTTCTAACAATGGAATGTCACTTAATGTGGGTGATTCCAGTTCAGGAATGATAAGTGGAGGAATCAAAACTGACTCTAAAATATTACTCAAGTTTGGTAACACAACAGGAGTTAATATTGATTCAGAAAGTTGAACTGGATCACAGATTTGAGAATCTAGGTCACATATCTCATTGAGTTCAATATCAAAGATTGAGAACTTGCCAATTTGTCAATAGGATCTTCAAAAGTGTATAGTTGGTCAAGTTCAATATGATCCTCAAAGATGGGTGATTCAATTTTATTATGAATTGGTACATAATCCAATGTTGACTCCAGGAAAGGATTGAAGTCAGGTGAAGATACCGGAGTCATTATTGAATCAGGAAGAAGAATTGAATCACTAAGTTGGGGTTCAAGATCATATTCATTCTCAAGTTCTATTTCAGGAAAGGAATAACTTGCCAAACTGTCAATATCTTTTTCAAAATTTGGAGTTTGGGCAAGTTCAAATGGTTGTTCTGAAATAGAATCTTGATTTCCAAAACAACATGACTCTTCGGCTCTAACAGAATGGTAAGTGACATCAGGACGGTGGGAACGTAGAGATTCGACCATCATATCTATGTCACGATTTCTAGCATTTTGAGCATGAGTCATTGCTTCAAGCATCTTTTCATAATTGATGGATTCATTGTTTTGATGAAAAGATGAAGTGTTGTCTTGGAAGTGGTAGTGAAATTGTGAGTCCATCAGATTTTGATTGTTGTTTGGACTCACGCATACTCCTTTCCAAAATTGATGGTTTCCTATTTTGGACGGGTGGAACTGAGTATGAATCTTGAAATATTGTGGACTAGGTGGAGAAGGAGGACAATTTGGTTGAAATTGGACTCGGGGTAGGTGAATCCCCACCGACTCTGTGAAGAGTTGAAATCATTATGGACATTATAGTTATTAGATGGGGGACATGGGTTATATTGATTCGGATAAGACCAATCCGGCACACTAGGTTGGTTAAAGTCCTGATATGCCGGTTTGATAATATCCGAAAATGAACTCGGTGTGTAATATGGATTATTATTAAAGTTGAAAAAATTATTATTATAAGCCATATCACACAATAGAATACACACAAAAAAGAAGAAAAGAAAACAAATAAACAAACAAGAAAGAAAAATTCTAACCTAAGTTAGGGTAGACCTAGACCTAGACGACTCCTAACTGGTTAGACTGTCCACGGGAGGTTTAATGTAGACTTTGACCACAAGCTAATCAGCCAGGTCAGGGCAAGGTTGGGGGAGGTTTTCCGTCAAAAGACGTTCCTTAATTAAATAACCACCAACCTTCGGGCTTTCGGCCCTTAATCCCTTTCCTAGACACTGATTTGGCAAGAGTCAAGTTCCAACACCTTTCCCCCTTAGGATAATCTCCTAATTAAGTCCGAGATGTCCCTAGGGCCAACGTCTACTCATTTTAAGTTAGACTTGGGTTAGTGAGTGCTTGGATTCTGATTTTTGGGCTAAGGAAGGGTGATTAAATCCCCACCTTATCTTGTTAATGGGTAGTGCCCTTAAAATCAGTTTTTTTTTTGTGCAAGTGTACAAGATAAAAAATGCACTCAAAGCGATATAAATCAACCAAGAGATAGTCCTATTCTAGATGCAATGCGTACGTACCTTGCTCCAGCACTCTTCAACAGTAAAGTAAAGGAATTGAAAAGACACGTGCCTAAGATGCAAACGTCTAATCAATTTTTAACTTTTGCCACAAATGTTTTACTGTTGATTATTAGCAGGCTTATGTGATAGCATATAGGAAATAAAGAATTGCAGCAAACTAGAATTTTTATAAACTAAGCAGCCCTGCAAAAAGCTGTTAGTAGTCAACTCTTCATTGCCGCGGTTCCGCGGCTTTTGCCGTGGAAACGCGGCAATTCAGAGGGCCCTTGGTCTCTACTTTCTAGAGCAGAGGCCCAAGGCCACTTGTATTTCACTGCAATATTAATTTCCCACTTTGATTGCCCTGTAACCTGCAACAGAGAAGAAATTCATTTAGTTCTAAAAAATTTTCAAAAAAAATTCATATTTCAATAAAAAACATGTTACCCTCCCCGGCAACGGCGCCAAAATTTGATTGAGGTACAACCTGCACAAAAAATACGAAATTTCAGATCTAATAATAAACTTGTGCAAGTGCTCAATTCTTCCGCTATAGCAAGTGCTATGCGGGTCGTGATCCACAAGGAGGGTTTGTGATGGAAGCTTTACAGTTCTTTATTGAAATCGTTAAGAAGAAAAGCGAAGATTCTTCTCTGTTTTTAGTTAAGAAAAGGAAAAAGGATTATGTTAAAATTAGAGAGAAATTGAAAGATGAAGAAGGTGGAAAAATCAGAAAAACAAGAAAAGCGACTATGTACAAATGGAGTGAGTGGAGAGGAAAGAGTTGGAAGAGGTGGTGATATAATTTACAGAAATGAGAGAAAGGAAAGAAAGGAAGGAATGCTTACCTAGGTTGGTGATGACTTACCTGGAAACCGTTGCATGTTCTACCTTTGCTTCGGAGGCGTTCAACGCATAGATCATAAGCTCGAGCTCAGTCCCCGTGCACATTATATCATCAAGCCTAGTAAGAACGAAGTGATGCGGATCTTGGAAGAGGAGAACGTCTTCATGAACTATCGCTGGCTCTCACGTAGCTTAGTTATACTTGCTTTGGATTTCACTTGTAAACTCAACAAATACAACCAAGGTAAAGTAGAAGAGGAAGAAGAAAGCAAAACAAAATACGAACATAAAAAGAAGCTTTTACCTTTATTAATTGCAGAGACAATGGAAGAAAGGAGGAGGGTACATCGGTGTCACTCTCAACGTCAGCCTCTCCCTCTTACTTACATGAATCTTCTTCTACCCTAAATTACATACAAGTTACATAAAAAAAAAAGAAAAATCTAAACTACAAAGAATTAAAACTAGGCTAAATCCTAATCTGCATTGGCGTCCAATTTTCAGCGCAAGTACAGGCCTTTTATAGGCATA
>JAVJIF010012479.1:0-88063 GCA_038442645.1 Agave tequilana
ACCAGTACTTGCCATGCTATACTTGACACTTGATATATGACACTGGTACTTGCCATGCTATGCTTGACACTTGATATATGATACCGGTACTTGCCATGCTATACTTGACACTTGATATCTGACACCGGTACTTGTCATGCTACACTTGACATTTGATATCTGACACCGGTACTTGACCTGTTATACTTGACACTTGATACCTGACACTTGATATCTGACACCAATACTTGACACGATATCACTTGACCTGATATTGTGATACCTAACTGGATACTATTACACCTGACACTTGTATTACATGGCATATTCATGATTATCACTTTTATAGGGATTAGGCATGATTATTGTATTGCTACCAGACCTCTGGTACTCCTGAGCTCCTATACTCCTGAACCCCTGTACTCCTGAATTCCTGTATCCCCTGTACTAATGTCCCCTGCACTGTTGCCCTAGTTAATAGCACAGTCATACCGGCGTCCGGCGGAGCTGCCTGGTGTCGGGATGACGAGGATGTATCTCACGATCGTGCTAGCGTCTGGCGGATCCTGAATGGAACTAAGTGCCACATGGAGCAAAGTGCCACACCACACACGTGGTGGGGGCCACCTCTTGAATCCGTGGGGGCCACCTCAAGAATCCATTCCCTACACAGAGCAAAGTGCCACATAGAGCAAAGTGCCACACCACACACGTGGTGGGGGTACCTCTTGAATCTGTGGGGTCACCTCTTAATCTGTGGGGCTACCTCCTGAATCAACCCTCAGAGCAAAGTACCACATGGAGCAGAGTGCCACACCACACACGTGGTGGGGGGCCACCTCTTGAATCTGTGGGGGGCTACCTCTTGAATTTGTAGGGCTACTTCCTCCCTCCTGCCTATGCTGCCTGGTGTTAGCGTGATAAGCATTCTCAGTGCATATCAACACCCAACATACTTGTACAATGATAACTCCTAGAGCATGTGTTATTTGGTCTCTCCCTATTCAAATAATGGTACCTCCGTATTGGAGTTCGGATGAGTTCTACTAGAAGTACGGGTTCTAGCGTGAACTGTTGGTGCTGTGGGACGCCGGTGGGGAAGGGACAAGAATAACATAAGAATGTAACACCCAAACAGTAATAATATTAGGAACGTGTGATATTTGGTCTCTCCTTTGTTCGGGTCCTGGTACTCACATATCAGACCCGAGTAAGTTCTACAGAGTGCGAGCTCTAATATGGACTATCAGTAATGTGAGGCGTTAGTAGGGAGGCGATTGAAATATCAAATGGTACAGATTATTATTATTGAATAACTTAAAATGCAACACCTTTATATTCTCCAGTTATAGCATTATGCCCTGAGTTGACACCCTGCTTTTGACTTATGATTTCTGTGATTACTATAGACACACTTTAGTTCTGTTACCCTGAGGGCAACTCATGTTGTATGAACTCAAATGATGCTAACATTGGATATGTGGTATATAGATGAGGGTTTTTTGTTTGGATTATCCCTTCGACGTATCAACCCCATGAATCCATAATCTGAGCTTATACAACTAGTTTTGTCCATACTTATATTTATCGCATGTTTAGTGTATTTATCACATGTTTAATATTCTATCGCATATTTATGTGTACCTATGCTCTTTATACCATATTCCATGCATGTTTTCCGATTCAGATTTATTGATATACATGTATTTACTCGATCTCGGATTTACTGTCATTTCCTTTATGTTACTTGTCATTGTCTTTGCCTGTATGCCTGAGCCACCTCACTGGATCATGTGCACACGTGACTGCTTAAGCATGCCAACTGGCTTTATCATATGTACTCACGGGGTTGCATCTGACAACCCTGGATTCTCATGTCCAGATCTTAGAGCCCGGACCATGATGGCTTTGCTGTAGCTGATCAGAGTGGCGCAGCAGAAGCGTGGATTAGCAGTTGCCTATCCGGACCCTCCTTCTTCTAGCCTCTCCTTGATCGGCTCGCGAGATTCTCATCTTGCTACTCGTGAGTACTTTTCCGTATTTCATATTGTATATTCTGCTTTTGTGCTTCTTAGTGATCATATATTCTTGAGATATTATATCATGCCTTGTGATAACTGTGTACTTGTGCTATTATTGCTAGAATGTATATTACCACTGTACTTCCGTACTCTGATTCTTGCTTGTACTGATGCTTAGCGTATATACATGAGGGTTTTTCTGACCTGTGTATATACATCACAGTAACGTCTCCGTAGCTGTGAGATCGGGGCGTTACACCTCCTGCTGCCGCCCCCTGCCGTCTGATTGGTGGAAAACTGTGCACAAAAAGTGTCGTTTTAAAATCACTAATTAAAGTGTGTGTGCTTTGACTTTCTTGATACTTCTCTTATAGCATAGAGGCGAAATGGGTCGAATCCACAGGGACGGGAAGTGATAGAAGTTTTACCGGTCTATCACGTGTGTGTTAAAGTTTCTTCAACATTTTAAAGAATGAAAAGAAAAGAAAACAAAGAATGGAAAGAAAAGGATACGGTGAAAACAAAGAAGTGAGAAACATAGAAAAAAATATATTGTGATTTTTGTAATTATTTCTAAAACAAAGTAAAAAATGGAAGAAAACTTATGGCTACTAACTACTAATAGCTCCATTAACATTCTAACCTTTTAGTGATAGTTACCTCACATGTATCATTGACCATCACTAGTCTTTGGTTTAAGAGATTTACAAAGTATGACTCATAAGATCACTTTCACATCCAAACTCAACAAATAAGAGCAAGCTACACTTAAACTATCAAAACTAACTAGAACAAGCATAGAATAAAGTAATGGTAACTTGTTAGAGAGTTAGATGTTAGAGTGTTAGAATTCATCACCATTAGCCATCAATGGCCCTTGTAAGAGCAAGGCCAAGTAGAGGCTATTAGATTCATGTGGATTATGAAGTAAAGAGTTAGCAAGTTAGTGGTTAGTGGCTAGTTGTTATGAGAGAAAAAGCTAAGCATGGAAACAGTTAGAGAGAAGAAAATCAATATAGTTAAGGAGAGAACCTTTCATAAAATGTCACCTTCCATTACAAGAACCCTAATCTTTATCCTATGCATCTATCTCTTCCCTATTACATGATTTACAAAGGAAATGAAAAATAAAAGAAAGAACAAACTAAACAATACAAATGGGAGAAACTACCCCTACAAACTTTCCTCCTCCCTGTTCTGAAAAACTTAAGTATTTATAGGCAAAGGGGGACACCAGGGAGGCATCATGGGGCCATGCGTCGAAACTCGACACGTGGCCCCACCAGAAGGTCGTGGAAACACAATTTTTACTGCATTTTCACGACCCTTTAGGGGACGCACGCGCTGCTCCAGGGTGTGCAGCTTTCTGCTGCACACACCCCTTTTGTACCTGCTGTCAGTTTGTCGAAATTCGCTCCCAGATTTGGCAAATTTAGCTTCCAAAAGTAAATGGCTATATTTGTAGGCTTTAAATATCACGAAATGAATGGGATTTTGGGCTTCCTCTTCATTTCATGCCATGGGCTTAGAAACATATAAGAGAGGTATTATAAACAAAATTTAATATTGAATAAATGTGAAGATGTGGTATGAAATATGTAATTTTAGAGAGTATTCACCCCCCAAAAAAAACCGATCCCCCTTGTCTCTCTTCCCCCTAAATAATCTCCCGCCACCCTCTCTCTACGCGTTCGGCGAGTCCCTCGCCACTCTCTCCCCGTTCGGCGAGCCTCTCTTCTGCCGCCCCCTAAACCCGACCCGCCCCTCTCTCTCTCTCTCTCTCTCTCTTAATTGACTCCCACCACCCCCTCTCTCAACCCCTACGCGAGCCTCTGACCCCTCTCTCCCCTTCGCGAGCCCCCCTCCGTCGAACTCTGACTTGCCACCAAAACCTTTGAGGTATCACATTTCCCTATATTCTCATTCTTATTTCACATAAAGAAAATGTAAGCGAAATTTATGGTGCTAAATTATGAAATTACGAAATTGCTAAAAATGTGAAATTAGTGAAATTTTTGGTACGAAAGATGTTAGTGAAATTATGAAATTGCTTTGATGCTAAATTTGTGATGTTAGTGAAAAAAATTTAGAAAAAGTTTAATTTTTAACGATGATTTTTTTATAGAACTGATGTTAATGATGAATGTGTGTGTGTAATGTCTGTGATGTGTGTGTGTGTTCATTTGTGTATGTAATGTACATGTTGTGTTAGTGTGTGTGTGTATGTGTGTTCGTGTGTGTGTGATGTGTTCGTGTATGTGTCTAACGCGTGATGTGTGCAATATCTCTCTGTGTGTGTGTGTATGTGATTGATGCGTATGTGAGTATTTGAATGTGTGTTCATGTGTGTGCGCCTTGTGGATCGGAAATTAATTTTTTGTTTGGATTTTTTGTGTTATATTTTATCAAAAATTAATATTTTGTTTTTTTATGTCTAGACATAGCAAAAAATGGATCTAAATGGATTCGTGCTGATCGTTAAGTACCGAATATGAAAAAGTGTCGAAGAGTTTATCAATTTTATTGTTGAGCATTCAGATAATCCTAACCGTATTAATTGTCCGTGTAAAAAATTTGATTGTCTTGATAAAGTTACAATTAAAGTATTAAGAGATCATTTGTTCACTAATGAGTTTCATATAAGTTATACAAGATGGATATGGTATGATGAGAGTGCAAGAAATGATAAACCTATTAATTGTAATGATAGAAGATATGATAAAACAGAAGAAGTCGATTGTGATGAAGATGTAAAGTAGAAAACTTGATGCATGATGTAGATGAATACTTTGTGGATCATCCATACTTATTAAAGAGCTTGAAGAATGATACCAAAGAACCTATATATATTGATTTTAAATTCACTAAGTTGTCTGCAGTGTCGAGATTATACAATTTGAAAGTGGGAAATGGGTGGAGCGATAAGAGTTTTCATCCTTACTCAAGCTCTTGAAAGATATGCTTTTTGAGGATGATGAACTTCCGGATCGCAAGTATGAGGCCAAGAAATCATGCACTTTATGAGTATGGATTACAAAAAGATACTTGCTTGCCCTAATGATTATATTTTGTACCGAAAAAAATATGATCATTTAGAGAAATGTCCGATGTGTTGAAAGTCACGATACAAAACGACAAATCTTCGACTAAGGTATTATTGTATTTTCTGATAATACCTAGATTTAAACACATGTTTAAGAATGTAAAACATATGAAGAGCATGAGTGACATTCAGATGGGAGGATTACTGATAGTATATTGCGGCATCCGACTGATTCTCCGCAGTTGAATATGATTAATGATTTTTTTTTTGAATTTGGGCGTGATGTAAGAAATCTCCGGCTAGATCTTTCGGCTGATAGAATGAATCCACACGGTAACGTAAGTAGCACACACAGTGCAAGATCAGTTGTGTTGACTATTTATAATCTTCCTCTATGTTTGTGCATGAAATGCAAGTTTCTTATGATGTCATTGCGAATATCGGGGCCTAAACAGCTGGAAAATGATATAGATATTTATTTATTTAACACCTATTATTGAGGACCTAAAGATAATGTGAGAGGAAGGGGTAGAAGTATTTGATGTATATTGTCAAGAACTTCATTTAATTGTTATTTTAATTTAATTTTATACTTGTTTCAGTTATAGTTCATATTGAATGTTGTGTGTGATTGACCCACACAACACTATTGTATATTGGTTAAACTTGTTACGTCAAGAACAATGATGTGAGATTGTTGTTATGATTAATATGTGAGTGTTTAATACTTATATTTACTTCATTAGCTCTAATATATAATTTTTATTAATATTCTTGTTTGTTTTATGAAAAGAGTCGTGAATATGTTTATCACAAATAGTAACTAAAATGTGCGGTCTATGAGTATGCATCCTAGATTGAGGATTATTAAGATATTTTTATTTTAGTATTTGATATTTTTTATAAATTAACAATGTTTAAATTATATCTTATTAATTTAATTCTTGTAGTGTCCTCATCAACCTGATAGCGTGGTGTGCAGATATTACGTGATGCGATTTATGCGGGAGATCATTGCCTCTCAATGGAAGCCCATTCCAATACATGTATAAATCATTTGACATATAGTTACTTTTTATTGTTTTGTTAATATTAAACTAAACATGATGAATATTTTAATATTTTCACAGCTTAATAAAAAATGTATACACAGATGATGAAGTGAATGGTATTCGTGAAGTATGTGTGAATTTTCTTCTAGAGGATGTTTAGTAGTAAGTATTTTTCACATTTCATATACTTGTGATATTTGTGATACTTGATACTTAGAGGGTTTAGATGAAATAAGTATTTGTGATACTTATTTCATGTTTAATATTTGTGATACTTGTTTTATGTTCCATAATTATGATATTAGCTTGTTTTATGTTTCATATTTATGGTACTTGTTTAATATTTTCATCTTTTAGTAGGTATCTCATCAGAAGGCCTGCCAGGCGGAGGGATGTGGTGGAGACCGGATAGGCGGCAGCGCACAAGGAGGGACAACAAGGTAGCGTGGTGAGGGTTCAGATCTAGTGATGTGTATATTTATGATATGCGTGATACTTGATATTTAGGGGGTTTATGTGAAATTTGTATGTGGGATACTTATTTCATGTTTCATATTAGTGAGAGTTGTTTTATGTTTCATTATTGTGATACTAACTTGTTTCATATTTCATATTTGTGATATTTGTTTAATATTTTAATCATCTTTGGTAGGTAATTCATCACTATGAGGTGGCGCGCAGGTGAGATTGGCTAGGCGCGGCGGCGCACGAGGAGGGACGACCAAGTAGCGTGGTGAGGGTTCAGATCCAGTGTTGTATATCTATTTTGAATCTATATGTGGCTTTTAAATAGAGCATGCATATATGACAATATGTGATAAAATTGACGAGGATGAGGAGGAGGAGGAGGAAGAGGAGGTGAAGGAGGATAAGGGTGAGAGGATGGCTTAGTGGCAGTCTTGGTTGGCCAACGATGGCCACAAGGAGAAGGCAGAGAAGAAGAGGGGGATGGGGAAGAAGAAGAGAACGAAGAAAGAGAAAGAAGGAAATAAAGAGAGAGGGGGGAGAGAGAATAAACATGAAGAGGAAGATGAAGTGGTAATGGTAGTGGTTCAAGGCGGCACATGGCGACCTGGCCGGGGTACAACGACGGCGACCCAGGCTGGCAGTCCTCAGTGGTGAGCAGGAGAGGGAGGGAGTGGGAGTGAGAGAGAGAAATTAGAGAGAGGGTGAGAGATAGAGAAAGAGAAAGAGAGATAGTGAGAAAAAAGTTAGAGAGAGCCAGAGAAAGTGAAATATTTAAAGAAGAGAAAAATGATGATTGGGCTAAGGCCGTAGAAGAGTCGAGAAAGAAAAAGATGAAGAAAGAGAGAGGAAGAAAAAGAAATGATTTTTTTAATATTATTATATTGGGTCAATTTTTGATTTATTCGGAGAAATCGCCAAAAATTCCCAAAATTAGAAACTACTATCCAAAGTAATGCTATGAAATCATATTTCTGAAATTCATTCCCATTTTTAAATAAAAATTATGGAGTAGATCAGCAGTACTGGTCGACACCAGATTTAGGAAATTTTCCAAAATAATTCAAAAAATTACAAAAAATTACAAAATAATCCAAAATATTAAGAATTAATATATGAAATTGAAACAGACTATGTTTGGCCACATGAAAGGTCAAATCAAGTATTTATCCCATATCGAGTACTAGCACCGAGATACGTACATCTAGAACTGGGTGTTACAATAATGGAACCAAAAACACTAAAATTGGATCAGAAACGAAATCAGTATCAAACTCAGAATCAGTAGCTGACGCCCACCTTAGTCCACTTACAAAAATATAAGTCAACTAATTTATAGTAGTCAGAAAACCCAACTCTCTGCATGATCTGTGGTCGACTTTATAAGTTGACTTATAAAAGTATAAGTCGACTAATCTGTTTGCCACTTGTGCAATCCAATTATGATACGACCGACACGCTCTTGTATTCAAGACCATTGATTGCACCTCTCTCAAAGCCTAAACTCCAACAGAGTTAAAAAAACACTATCAAACAAGATTATAGACTTCTTCCCTACATTCTGCACCTCAATGAAGATTTTCTAAATCTGACCTGAACACAACGAATTATAAAATTTTGACTCATCAACTGGTTGCTCCATTATGGTTGCCTACGTACCCATTTACAACAGGATCAAGCCACACGTAGTTCATCTAAATGAGCTCCATCGAGCTTAAGCAACCAAATCAATTGTTTCCAAATCTGCAGCAACAAACCCAACTGGCTGAGTCATATGGATCTCCTTACCAATATCGTCATGGAGAACAATGGCCTTCAACTTAAGTTGATCTAGCTCATCAATTTGCCATCCACGTTTCTTTACAGACCATTTCTGTGGATTCTTCTTAGTCTTTTTCGCTGCAACCAAATCTACCTTCCCTTCAACCTATTTAGTATCCAAACTGGCTACATGATCTCACTCTGTGTCACATCTGGGGAGATCTTAACTACCGAGTCATCTGGAGATAGTGGAGTAGCATCAACCTCCATCTGCTGCGATACATCCTTGGTCTTCAACCTTTTTTTGTCAGAAAATTTTAGTTGCAAAATTCTTTGAGTGGATAAAAATTACAACAAAATAGTTCCGATTACAAAAGAAAGGAGGGTTTGAGTAGACCTCCTCTTTGTTTAGTCCCGAGTTCTTCATGTAGTGATGAAAGGTGATTCTTATATTATGTTGACGAGTCGAGTCTCAAGCTTGATTTTTGGATCTTCTCATTGAATCACTGATGAAGTGCGCAGCTTCAGTCAATGGCCGAAATAATCTCAAAGAGATTTTGAACTTAGCAAGTTAGAAGAACAAAACTCTTTAAGGCCAAGGATGCTCGAACATCAAACGCTCTGAGATTCGGACGTTGATTTTCACCAAATTAGCCGACCCTCTTTTCATACCTTTCATAACTATTTATAAGGGTTTTCAGAGGTATAATTGTCCCCTATAAATCCTTTATAATGGGGATTAATGCTCACATTTTGTGGGATGTTAATTGATCTAGTAATGGCTGTCAGTTACAACAGAGACGCGGGTCTAATTGGACGCGGACTTCAATCTATTGTTTGAGACGCGGAGCTCATAGGCTCGCATCTGTGTTGAAATACAGAGCTAATAGGTTTGCGTTTGAGTTAAAACGTGTAGCTTACAGCTCGCATTTGAGTTGAAATATGGAGCTTACAGGATCGCATTTGAATTGAAATGCGACCCTCGCGCATAGGGTATGAGGTCCGCTCTTGTAAGGCTCTTGTCTGAGGCTTTATCTTCAATATTTTTTAGACAACTTACAAAATCCCCTCCAAAGTTTTTAAAACTCCACGGTTGATTGGGATGGAATTTAAAATACTTTGGAACTCATGTTTATTTAGGCTTTCATATTTGGACTGGCAATCTTTTGAAATGCCCTGAGTTTGATCTTATCTGGATTCTGATCTTCATGAGTGTACTATTGAACTGCTTGAAACCTCCACGGATGATCATTTGTAAGTATCTAGATGCGCAGTCTAGAACTTATTTGAGCCCTAGTTTAGCTTTCAGTGTGTTGTTGAACTGGTGGAGTTGTCGATTTCTTTCGCCAGCGTACTGTTAAGCTAATTGCAAAAGCAGAGACATACTCTTTCTGTTTGGGAGAGAACACAACTCTCATTGAAACATGGGTGTCGCACTTCATATCCATTGGACGCGGACTTCAATTCAACACGACTCCCATTTGATGTTTGAGACGCGACACTCTTTTGATGATGAAGACGAGACTCTGGTTATTGAATTTGAAACACGAAGATCGTGCTCGAAGGTTTTGGACACGGACGTCACTTGATCGCGAATGTCGCGTTGGGCGCATGTCTCGTTCATGTTTAGTCGAGATCCGAGCGAATCTCGACCGTTGAAAGGCCTATAAAAGGCCGGGGTCTTTCAACAGTCTCTTCACTTTGACAGTCATCTTTCTCCAAACTCGCGTTTGAACAAAAGCTCTTGAGCTTTTTCAGAACCCATAAAGCTTTGAGCTTTTTCCTATCTTCTCATAGATTTTTACCATGCAAATGGCCCCAAAATCAAAGCGAACTGCTTCCTCTTCCAGTGCCACCATCATTGAGACTCAAATGGGTGACGCTCCTCCTCGGGTGGCCCCAATCTTTGGTGGGGAAAAATGGATTTCGCCATTATTTTGAACACGAAAAGGCTTTGTCCCTTTAACTTCTTCTTGAAGTTTAATAATCAACACGGAGTTCACAGACTCGCATTTGATTAGTAAACACGACTCTTGTGTTGATGAATAAAATGGGGGTCTGATGATCCTCGCGTTTTGTTTTATCAACGCGACCCTCGTGTCTATGAATTTAACGCGAGTTTGGCGAACTTCACGTCTTGAGACTTCTAAATGTGGGTCTCACTCATTCTGAGACTCATGTTTGAATCTCTTTACTTAGAAATTTTCTAAGTCTTTAAGTGTGAAGTTCAGATGCGAACTTCATATGAGCCTCGCGTTTCATCTCACTGGACGCGAGTCTCATTTGTTGAGACATGCGTCTGGGCTTCAACACTTGTATTCTTTTACTGTTGTAAGATATTAACCTTGTGTTTTCCATTTTGCAATAAGGTACTCTTCCAGCCCTCTGACGAAGAGACGTCACTTTGGCCATGTGGATGGATCGGACCCGAACATTATCTCAAACCTTAAAAGACTACGGCGACATTCACCAGGAAGAATCGGGAGCAACAAGCCAAGTTGAGGCAGGCTAGCTCATTGACTCTCTGGGAGCTCATCACAGATGTGTAATTTGAATCGAATGCTCGTACGCTGCTAAGGAAGTCAGACTTTCTCTTCGAAGATTTCATCGACGAGGATACAAAAGTGATGTATGACGGCAGGTACAAATGGCTTCCTCAGCTTGGGGAACGATGCTTCTTTCTCTTGAACATGGAGAGGAAGTTCTCCTTATTATCCATTTAATCGATGTTCCTCTGTCTATCAATGAGTGGGAACTGACAAAGATGCAGTTGGGAGTTTCCATCAGGCGGATCTCTCATCACACTGCAATCCCTACAGGGCACGTAGGAGTGTAGCTAGATTGCTATCGGGTTTGTTGAAGGTAGAGTACTCGGTAGGTGAGACTCCTCATCAGACAACTTTTTTCATCAACCAATTCATGGCCATAAAGGGTGACTTCCCCCAAGGAGAATTTCGGGCACTGGATGAGTCCATTCTTCTAACAAATACTGGTGGTCAAGGATAGTGGGCTTTGTCCTTGAAGACCTGAAGGAAAAGCTGATACAGGCCAGCCTCTATGCTGCAGTTAGGGCTATCCAGTATGGCATCCCATAAAGCAATCATCACTTTTTCCCCATGCTGGAGTGCTACAACCCGGAAACATGCACATTCTTCACCCCAGTCGAAGAAATAGGGTTCACTTTACCCAATATGTATGAAATCTCGGGATTAGCAATGGGGATATCCCATATGAAGAATACGTCCCGTCGGCTGAGGAGTTGAATTTGATAGAGGAGACTACTCTCCTAGTGTAGGTGACGTACTAGAAAGTACTGTGCCGCTTTCATATTTGTGCCGAGACCACTAGGTTGAGATCCGGAGGGGTCAGACAGATGGCCTAGGTGCACTATCTTTTCAACGGTCTGGGAGATAAAGCTAACTAACTATCTCACCTAGCTCCAAGCACAGATGCGGAGATTAAGGAAAGGATCGATGCATCAATGAGTTTATACACCACGGAATTCAATAAAGACATTTTCAGACCAGGCACAGTCTTCGAAAGTTTTCATCACCAAGCCAAGACTCCTATTTCCAAAAGGGCTTTCTTGGCTAGATTCTTGATGTTGTTGCTGAAACGGTGTGTTGTGCCCACACTTTCTGATGAAGCTATAATCACAGATATGGTGTATCCGGCTATCCTGTTGGCATTCAACCGAAATCTCGCCTTCTCTCAGAATGGTAGGGTGCATCCAGAGAGGGCTTCGAGTTATGACCAAGAGTTTCTACAAGGTAGAAGCCTGGGAGGATGAAGAGGGCAACATGCTTGTTGATCAAAATGGTAATCCTAAGCTGAAGGTGCCCAATTTTAGAGGTGAACTACCAAACACCAACTTGGTGGCATGGTATGTTATGCACGACCCATCCCTGATGACGGTGGTGCAGGCTTCAAAAGCTTCGTGCAATTTGTACAGAAGCTAGAGCGCTCGAATTAGCAACATACGTACATGTTCTTAATCAGGAGAACAATTCAGAGCGATGCCAACTATCAACTAATCTGGTGTTTCCCTGATATAGAGGTTGCATCTTATGGAGAGCAATTCTTGGTCTTTACAGGTCCAGACGGGTTCACCACTCTGTCCACCGGTATTTTTTATTGGTTAATCAACATTCGATTAGGGTATTTGGTATTCTGTCAAGGCGATACCTCCACGATCGAGCCATACATGCCGAGTCGTTTGCCAGGCAATTTGGATATGTCTGAATGAGGTTTTAGCTGTGCACAGAAAATAAAAGTTTAAGAATTGATAATAGATAGTGCCAAGTTGCTCAATGCTATCTCTATAACAAGTGGCTATGCGGGTCTTAATCCACAAGGAGGGACTATGATGAAAGCATTAGGTAAGTTTTACTTTCTAAGTCATTGGATTGATTAAAGATTTCTTCTTAGTTTCTTAAAAAGAAAAGAAAGAGTTAGTAACAGAAGAAAAGAAAAAGAAGAAGGTAATGTTGTTAATGTTTTGAAAAGAAAAAGAAAAACTGAGTTAAAGGAAAGAAGAATAAAGACAGATATATTTTGAAGATGTGTTTCTAACCGAATAAGTAAAGGAAGAAAGAACTAAAATAAATACTTACTTACCTCCTTGAAGCTTGCTTATCTTGGATCCATTGCAACGATTTACCTTGACTTAAAGGCGATCAAAGAATAGCATATATGATCTTTTCCATTCTCAATCTAAACTATAAATAATAAAAGTGCAAGCAGAAAATAATACAGAAATAGTTATCCATCACCGTAAGCCATCAATGGCACTTCTAAGAGTAAGACAGATTCGAGGCTATAGGATTCACTTAGATTTACAATCAATAGCAAAGTAAAAATAAGAAGAAGATTAAAAACAACCTTTTAGTTAAATAGAAAAACAATAAAAGAAAAGAAGAAATGTATATTGTTGTCACTCTCAATAAATTTTTCTCTCCTTCTCCCATGAATCTCTTCTCTAACCTAAGCTATTAGAAAAAAGAGAAATTACATAAGAAGAAAAAGAAAAACTAAGTTAAAAACTAGACACAAAAAACTAGCTTAAACTCTCTACTGAGTGGTGCCTTTCTGCCTTTTGGAGATACAGATATTTATAGGAGAATATGGATAAGAGAGAGCATACAAAGATAAGAGGAGAAAACGCTCTCCCAATCAACTCAACAAAGCAGCACAAATGCGGCTTTTATCGCATTTGCGCGGCCTTGTTTTGGCCCTAGAGCCAGATCAAGGGCACCGGTCATCCATTGATTCTCGATTTATCCTTTTAACCAATTGGTTTTGCAGTTTGAGTTCTGGATTTTGCGCTATCCTCGTTGATCTTCAAGTTAACCAAATAGGTCTTCAAAAATCTTTTTAACTGATTCATAACTGATATTATCTTATCTGATATACCTAGTCTTCAGATAGAATGGCTTCTAGAATCTCTAGATTTGAATAGATCCCTCTTGATTTGCTTGATCTTTGAATTTTTGGATTTAATTGAGTAAACCAGTCCATATATCCTTTTTTCATTAATAACCCTGCATACCAATAAACTTGAAAATGAATTAAATAGCAGAGTTTTATTACAAAAATGAATGAAAAAATGTGAAACATGTGACACTAAATATGCAATGCACATATATAATCATACTCCCACACCTATCTTTTTCTCTCCCTCGAGCAAAACAAAAACAAAAAAGAAAAACTAAACTAACTATCCACTTTCGTAGGAATCACGATTGCACTTAGCATGTGTAATAACTCGTTAAACCTCTAGGTTTTTCCTAGAGGATGCATTTTATCTCATGAGGACTTTCAGTGAATTGCACCAACAAAATCCATAAAGAAAAGAAAAACAAAGTTTTAGTATTTTGAAAATGCATACTAAAAGAGAGAAAATATTTGAAGAATTTTTACAGAAATTCAAGTAATCTATAAGTTATAAGAAAATCAAACTTTTCATTCCTAAACTTAGTTTCTATTCAAAAACTTGTTATCAATCAAGTTAAGGACTCAAAATACTTTTCTCCTTTGGTCTATTATTTTATCCTAAGTCATATGCATCTTTGTGAACGTGAATATTTGACTCGACATTTTTCAACTCTAACTCTTATGCCTTATTTTTACATATTTTTTGTGATAATATCCCTTAATTCTATTAGGCTTTCTAAATTACCCATTTAAACGAGCTTTAGGTCGGTGACTCTCAAACCGGACGGTCTTAGGACAGTGGGTGAGAAAGCACCCCGAGGACTTAAGGACTTGACCAAAAAAGACCACAAAACTAAGAGTTTTTATTTATAGTATGGACCACTTTTTGGCGTGAATATTTATGATTTGTGAGGCACAAATACCCAGCTTAATCAAAATTTTTTTAATAATATATATACATCTTCTTTTTTCATTTTTTTATAAGGCATACAAATCTTTATTTTTGAACCCTAAGTGTGTTAGTGCATATAAACTATGCATATTTCATCAAGATAAAAATCAAGACTAAATTACTTTTTTAATTTTTCTTCCTAACTCTAGAAATCAAATAAATAATATTATTTTGACCAAGTGTAAGAAATCATAATTATGATTCTCCTATTCCTTAAACTTAACTTAATTTCTTACAAAAAATAAGTCAAAATATTGTTTCTCTTTTCAAAAAGTTTTTAAAAGCGAAGAAGATGTTATATATATATATATATATATATATATTAGAAAACCAATGTTATGTTAGAACCCTCCCCCACACCTATCTCATGCATTATCCTCAATGTACGAATGAATGCATATAGGCATGAAAAAAAGAAAAGAAAGGAAAAAATATTATCTCAAGGTTGTGGTTCTGGTGGTGGTCGGATTGGGTCAAGCGTTGCTGCTCAATTTAAATAACGTAGAGTTTCAAGGAACCCACCTTTTATGACCCCTTTCCTATTTACAGTTTTATCATCCTCAGACTGAATAGGATCATGCAAGATCTTAATATTATAATCATCCCAATTATATGACCAATCTTGAAATATCATCTCGAAATCATTTTGGTCTATACCTTGGTCCAACGATAGAATGTGACTGGGTGGAATGATTGACTTGGGCTCAAGAATGAAAGGTTCGGGAATCAATACTGACTCGAGAATATGACTTAAATTAAGTTTAGATTCAAGAGTCGGTTTGGTTCCAAATCAAAGAATTGAAATTCACATTTTTTTCCCATTAATGGAATGTGGTTATCAAAATTGGTGGTTCAATTTCAAGCTCTAATGGGTACAAGAATTAGTGTTGGCTAGGAAAATGGGTCCAAATCGGGTAAGGATACCGGAGTCAACCTAGATTCGAAAACTGAAAGTGAATCACACAGTTGTGGATTGGATTCACATTCACAAACAAGTTCAATTTTCTTGAAGTGAAAACTTGCCAATTCGTCAAAGATTTGAGATTGGTCAGGTTCAAGTTGGTGTGAGAAAATTGAATCTTATTTAAAATCTTCAAGACACCATGATTCTTGGTTCTTATCAATATGGCTAAGTGAATTGGAAATGGTCAAAAATTGGGCAGGGAGAGTTTTCTTATTCCTGTCATTAATTGTATTGAGCAAATGATCCATTTGTACTTCTAACCTATTGAAAGAATCATTTTGAGATTGAATATAATCATTTTGATACTGAATCCTGGATTCTAAACTATTTTCTAAGTTTGTAGGTTCTTCTTGTTGTTGTGGGACTTGAAAAATGGAGTAAGGATCTTGGATTTGGAAATGATAATAGGATTGTGAGTCCTTCATGTTTTTAACTTGTCACTTGGACTTATGCAAGGCTTCTAGAATTTTTGCGTTCAAGGATTCCATCCTCTTTTCGATATCAGATTTTTCCTCTATTGAGTGATCTTGATAAGGATTATACGAAGCTGAATGTTGGTAAGGTAGTTGATAGAATGACTCAGGAGAGTTGTATCCCCACTGACTCACTGAAGAGTAGAGATAATTGTTCCAGTCTTTCTCGTAATATTAGGACTAGGGCATATGTTGATTCGGATAAGGCCAATCAGGCATACTTGTTTGGTTAAAGTTATGAAATACCGGGTTGATGTTATTTGAAAAAGAGGTCGGGGTGTAATATGACTTACTATTAAAATTAAAAAATTATTGTTATAATCTGTTTAACAAAAACAAATAAAGAAAAACAAATAAATAAACAAAAAAACAAAAATCTAGCCTATGTTAGGGTAGACTTTAGACCTAGACGACTCCTAACTGGTTACACTGTCCACGAGAGGTATATTGCAGCAATTTGATAACAAGTTAATCAGTAAGGTACGAGCAAGGCAAGTGGGAGGTATCCGTGCCTATGCAACCGGCCTAATTATGCCAAACCACTATTCTTTAAGGTTTCGCCTCTCAATCCCCAACCTTTCACACCGATTTGGCTGGAGTGAAACTCTAATAACTTTTCTCTTAGGTCAATCTCCAATTAAGCCCGAGATGTCCCTAGGGCCAACGTCTATTCGATTTTAGTTAGGATTGGGTTAGTGAGTGAGGAGATGATTTTCGAGCTAAGAATGGGAAATGGCTTCCTCATCATATCTTGTTTAAGGATATGCCCTTAGTTCAATTTCATGCGAGTGTTACAACTATATAGTAGAAATAATACTTAAGCAACGTATATCACCCAAACTGTTTCCTAAGTTACATGCAACGCACATATACTTTTTCTCCAGCACTTTTCAACAGTAATATAAATGTAAACAAATTAGATAAATGCCCTAATGCAAAGTTTAGACCATTTTTAGCATTTACAATCAACTAAGTTACTGTTAAATTAAAAATAGTGTGCATAGCAGGTTAAATAGAAAAATAAATACTGCAGAAGATATATAATTTCAATTCAAGAAGCCTGCAATCAAACAGAGTGAGTAATTCACTATGTTTGTCACGCAAATGCGGCTTTTATCCCGTTTTCACGGCAAAGCAAAGGGCTTCTTCACTTTGCTTTCAAGAACAAAGTCTCATAGCTTCTTATATGCATTCTAAAGGTTTATTTAAGTTTTATTTAAGTTTACTAAAGGTTAAGTTTTCTCCTCTGTTTTATGTGCAAGGGCTAATAACAGGAAACTTATTACTGCAGAAACAAAGTTAAAAATTAGAAACAAAAAACTAGCCTAAACTCTTTGTTGAGTGGTATCCCTTCTGTCTTCGGAGATGCAGGTATTTATTGAAGAATACAGATAAGTGGGAGCGTACAAAGATAAGGGGATAAGTGGGAGCGTACAAAGATAAGGGGAGCATGCAAATGCTCCCCCAACAAACTTAACAAAGCCACACAAACGTGGCCTTTGCCACATTTACGTGACCTTGTTCAACCCGTAGAGTGATTAGTGTTTACATTTGCATATTTTTATCATATTTTTACATTTATCTTAATAAAATTGTGTTTACTAATGGGTGTTTCTTCTTGTTTCTAGGTCCATGGCTTGAAGAAGAAAAGTGGCCCAAAGCTTCAACATATTAGAGGATTTTGTAGAACCAAGAAGGAGCCCAACACTTGAAGCCCAATCTGCTGAACCAGGGAGCAAAAGTCAATGCATTAAATACACCAACAGGCCCCTCTCCCTGGCATCGGTCTGCACGCTTTGACGCTAGCAGACTGTCACCAGCATGGTCGCGGAAACGTGGTCTGGGCCGCGTTTCCACGATCGTCTTGGCGCCGATCTGCCAGCGCTGGGGGCCATGCCTCCCACTTCGTCCCCCATGCTCCTGTGCCTATAACTACCTCGTCGGACTTTCAGAAAAGGGGAGATCCAGAGAATAGGAGTTCTTGTTAGTTGGTAGTTGTATTTTTCTTTGCTTTTCTTGTATTCCTTCTTTGTTTCTTGTATTGGGTTAGCCATTAGATTGAGAGAGAGAGAGAGAGAGAGAGAGAGAGAGAGAGTGAGTGAGTGAAGCTTGTATCTTGAAGGTGACAATCAAATACAAGTGAAGTTCTTCCTTTACCACATTGTTTTTTGTGTTTTTACCTTATTTTACTTGCACTTCTTTAGTATGTCTTCTCTCCTTTCATCTTCTCTTTTGTTTTCATCTACCATGTCTAACTAACTTTCTTATAGTATGGCTAACTAACTACTAACCCGCTAACCTATAGTTGCTTAAGAAACCCACGTGAATCAATAAGTGTCAAACAAGCCTTGTGCAAATAAGAGGTATGATATCTTATGATGAGGGGTTTTAACTCTAACTTCCTAATAAGTAGACTCACTTTCCTATTTCATGCTTGACTCCTAAGTTTTGATGATCTATAGAAGTTGTTAACTCTACTTGATTTTTGTAAGTTAGTGGAACTCCCATGTATCCTTGACGATACCAATACTTGTTTATTCCTCTATGCTCGCCTTCAAATGAATCTTGATGGAGGAATGTTTGAGTTTTGCCATGTGAAGCAAGGTGATGGGAGGAAATTTCATTCGATCTACCACGTGAAAAGTTCTTATGCACAAGGTTTGTGATTGCCTATGATACATTGTGAGGCTATGTGTTCAAGAAGCTAGTGGTTAATAGGAGCAATTAGTAGAAGGTTAGCCATGTATCTTTTCCATCTCTGAAAATACAAAACACTTTTCCAAACAAAATATCTCAAACCATCTCTACAATCTTTCTTATTTTTCTTTCAATTCATTCTTTGAACAAAGAAACATCTTTTCTACGAACAAAAAGATCGCACATCAAGCTTCTATCGCCTCCCCTACTTATGGACACGACCCATATAAGCCACTTCGCTATTAAAGAAGAATCGCTAAGGCTACCACATCGACCATCTCTCTTTTACTTATTATTGTGCATGCTAATTAGCTATCAAATTTTGGCGCCATTGCCGGGGAGGGGTAACAGTTTTTCTTGATTGTTACTAAAGATTTCTCTTTCTTTTTGTGTAGGAGGAGAAGTCAATGGACTAATCGCCACAGTGGACCTACACTTGCTTGAAAAAGAAGAGAACTTTTGCCCTCGGAAAAGCCTCAGATGCGAGACTTTTCTGATTGAAATACTCACAAATTTTCTGTAGGGTTACGGAAAATTGCACAAAGAAATTACTTTCTAGTCTCTTGTATGACTCACCCATGCATGGTTAATAACTCAAAACAAATTCATTTGTTAATAAATTGAAAATTTGATTAGACTTTTGCATATAGAGCACGTGTATATTTTAATTCATTTCAATTTTTATTGAAGAGTGCTGGAGAAAGGTACGTGTGCATTGTATATAGAATAGGACTAACATTTTGAATGATTTATCGCTTTGAGTGTTATCTTGTTGTGAATACATTGTACACTTGCACAATTAATATTAAAGGTAAAATCCAAATAAATAAGATAAGGTGGGGATTTCATCACCCTTCTTTAGCCCAAAAACCATTTCCAAGTGCACTCACAATCCCAAGCCTAACTAAAAGTTGATAGACGTTGGCTCTAAGAACATCTCAGACTCACTGAGATATTAATCGAGGGTGGAAATTGCAAGAACTATACTCTTGCAAAATAGGTGTGTAAGGAAAGAGGATTGAGAGGTTAAGCCTTGAAAGCTCTGTGGTTTGGCGTAATTAAGGCCCGAGGCTCATGACTGGATACCTCCCATCGAGTTTTGCCCTTTCCTGACTGATTAGCTTGTGGTCTAATTCCTGCAACATCCTCCCCGGAGATTCGACCAGTTAGGAGTCGTTTAGGTCCAGGTACCTTAGACTAAGGCTTGGTGATTATTTCTCTTTCTTTTGTTTGTTTTTTTATTCTTTTCGATTGCTTTGTTTTTTATACGTTTTTTGTGGTTTGCTGCATGCAAGAGTGAGTAAGAGATCCTGCTATTTTCAGATTGACCCGAAACACTTCTCTTCCACTGCATCTAGCACTTGTAATGGCATCACTACAGGATAGGTTTTACCCAATCAGAACTTCACTTCCATCTTGCATAAAACTTCCTGAGGCGAATGGCAATAACTTTGAGTTGATACACCAATTCATCAACACTCTCCCAAAATTTCACAATTTAGAATTAAGAGGATGCATACTTCTTTGTTAGGGAATTTGAAGAAGTATGCCTCATGATGCGCATTCCCCAGCTAGGAGACGATGCTGTCAGGTTATATTTTATTCCCTTCTCCCTAAAGGACCTAGCTAAGAAATGGTTGTATAGCTTGGCTGTGGACTCAGTCACAACGTGGGACAATTTCGTCAAGGTATTCTTGAATAAATTTTACCCAATCTATGAGACTGCCCTCATCAGAAAGAATATCATACAATTTAGACAAGAGCAAAGTGAACCATTCTGGAGATACTTTGAGCGATTCAAAGATCTCTTAGCTCAGTGCCCTCATCACGGTGTAGAGAAATGGCATCAGTACCAGATTCTCTATGATGGTTCCGATTATCAAATAAAAACCTTGTTAGAAATCATGTGTCAGGGAGGATTCTTGCAAAAGGATGAAAATCTAGCTTATAAAATCCTACAATGGGAGCCAGCCTCTGAGAAGCTAAGAAATTCACAGTTTATAGCTTCTAAGAGAGGGCTCCTATTCTTAGAATCATCCATGGCTGCTGAAGCTAAGATCGCCACTCTGACGAGGAGAATAGAGGCTCTAGAAATAAAAAAGGCAGCCAACGTCAGCCAAATCAACCCACCACCAAACAATAATCCAAGTTGTTCATATTGTCAGACACCAAACCATGTTTTCAAAGAGTGCTCTATTTTTCAGACTCATCAAGTACCGCTGGAGCCGATGAACATGACCTACTCAAGGCCACAACACAATCCTTACTCGCAGACTTACAATCCCAGTTGGAGAAATCACCCGAATTTCTCTTGGGGCTCGAACAATTTTCCCAGGCCCAATTTTCCTAACAATCTTCACCATCCCAATCATCAAGAAAATTTTCCCAGTTAAGCTTCATCTTCCTCCTTCCAAAATTTACCAATGGAGAAAAAACTCAGTAAATTAGAGGAGAGTATGGAGGCATTCATGAAGTACCAAGCCGCCTTCATACAAAATCAAGGACAAACATTGAACAACTATTCACAAGCCATATCTAAATTAAAAATTCAGATGAGTCAATTAGCAAACTTTCTAAGTGAAAGACCCAAGGGTACTTTACCTAGTTAGCCACTAGTCAACCTTAAGAATTTCAATCAAGCTTATGAAGTTCAGGATTCTCAGATCAACCAATGTACACTTAGATCAGGAAAAAAGGTGGACAACTAGGTCTACTCACAGAAAAATCCAATCCACATTGATCCTACTCCTGCCTCCACATCTGCTAGCTCCTCTCGATCTGCTTCGCAAATGTCTGACAAGGACACAACTATTGATCAAGTTCACAAGCCTGTAGCACTCTTTTCTAATAGGCTTTGGAACAAAAATAAAACATGCACATGGAAAAGATACTCGAGGTGTTTAATCAGGTCAAATTGAACGTGCCTCTTCTTGACGCTATCCAACAAGTCCCATCATATGCTAAATTCTTTAAGGATATGTGTACTAAGAAGAAAAAAATGAATGTACCAAAGAAAGGGTTCTTAGCAACCAACATAAGCAAAATTCTGTCTGGTCCTATTCCGGTAGAATACAAAGATCCCGAATGTCTAACAATTTCTTGCACCATAGGACAAATGGAAATTAGCCGAGCACTTCTTAACCTGGGATCAAGTATTAACTTGCTACCGCTCTCAGTATACCAGTAACTTGGGTTGGGCGATCTGAGTTCAACTCGAGTCACTATTCAGTTAGCTGATCGATCTGTGAAAGTCCCCAAAGGAAAAATCACAGATGTCCTTATCCGGGTCAGGGATTTCATCTACCCGTTGACTTCATTGTGTCAAACCCACGGTCTGAAACTTCAGTCATCTTAGGGTGCCCATTCCTTGCTACAACTAATGCCATAATCAACTGTTGGAACGGGTCCATGCGATTGACCTTTGGAGATATGATAAAGGAGGTCAATGTTTTTAATCTAGGAAAACAACCTGGGATATAAATGATCAGACATTTGAGGTCAACTCCATTGAAAATTTGACCAGTGAGTATGAAGCAAGGAGATAAGACACGGAGAGGAGTTTGATCTAGAGTTTGAGGATTTCAATTTAGATCAGATCATTGATTCAGCAGTGGACTGGGCGTCAAGCCCAAGTGTACCTCATGTCAGGACCACAATTCCAAATCTCCTTCCAGTGAATTCACTCCTTCCTTAGAATTAAAAGCTTTACCTGAACACCTCAAGTACGCCTACCTGGGCGGAAGAGAAACACTACCTGTCATTGTAGCATTCCATCTGACTGGAAACAAGAGGAAAGCTTAATGTCAATTTTAAGGAAACCAGAGAAGCCATTGGATGGACAATGAATGACATTAAAAGGATAAGTCCAATTATAGTACAACACCAAATTTATTTGAATGATGAGGCGATTCCTAGGAGGGACCCACAACGTAGGCTCAACCCAGTCAAGCAAGAAGCCGTGAAAACGGAAATTTTGAAACTTTAGATAATGGGATAATCTATCCCATTTCTGATAGCCAATGGGTTAGCCCGGTCCACGCTGTCCCTAAGAAAGCTGGTTTCACGGTAGTGGAAAATGAACACAAGGAGTTAGTACAAACAAGACTACCTACTAAGGTTCGTGTTTGTATTGACTATCAGAAATTGAATGCAGCTACCTATAAAGACCACTTCCCGCTACCCTTCATCGATCAAATGCTCGAACGCTTGGTTGGACATGAGTATTATTGTTTCCTGGATGGGTACTCACGATACAATCAGATCTCCATTGTTGCAGAAGACCAGGAGAAGGCTACGTTCACTTATCCATTCGAACCTTTGCCTACCGACACATGCCTTTTGGACTATGCAACGCTCTTGCGACATTCCAATGGTGCATGCTCAGTCTTTTCTTACATATGGTAGAATGTTTTCTAGAAATTTTCATGGATGATTTCTCCATCTATGGAGATTCGTTTGACTAGTGTCTTTATCATTTAGAGTTAGTTCTTCAGAGATGCATGGAAAAGAAGTTAACTCTAAATTAAGAAAAATATCACTTCATGGTAAGACGGGGGATTGTCATAGGCCCTGAGATTTCGAGGAGAGGAATCGAAGTTGACAAAGCGAAGATAGAAGTAATCGCTAAGCATCCACCACCTAAATGCATTAAGGATATCCGATCCTTTTTAGGGCATGATGGGTTTCACCGACGGTTTATTAAGGATTTTAGCAAAATCGCTAGACTCTTAACCAATCTGCTCGCAAAGGACGTGCCCTTTGATTTTAAGGACGGATGTTTTAAATCATGGGAGAAGCTTAAGCAAGACCTTATATATGCACCTATCATTTCTGCTCCTGATTGTGCATAATCATTTGAAATCATGTGCGATGGCTCTAATTTTGCTATTGGCGCTGTTCTAGGACAGCGCATCGACAATAGGCAGCACGTGATTTATTACTCGAGTAGGACCCTAAATGACGCCCAACAGAACTATACAATGACCGAGAAGGAATTCTTGGCCATTGTCTTCGCGTTAGAAAAGTTTCGTCCCTACTTACTAGGATCTAAGACTGTGTTTTCACAGATCACTCAGCATTGAAGCACCTCATGACCAAGAAGGAAGCTAAAGCCCGACTGATTCGGTGTATCCTTCTACTTTAAGAATTCGACCTAGAAATTCGTTATAGGAGAGGTGTAGAAAATATGGTGGATGATCATTTGTCTGAATTCCTAATGCACCTATAGTATGAGCTCTGATCAATGAGGACTTTCCAGATGGGCATATCCTTTTCATTTTCAAGGAACCATGGTATGCGGACATAGTTAATTATTTGGTCATCGGACAATTACTCCCTGACTGGACAAAGCAAGACCAGTATCGCTTCTTTGCCTAAGTACGATCCTTCTTCTGAGAAGAATTGTATCTCTTTAAGTAATATCCTGACCAAGTTATTTGACTATGTATACCAGAAGAAGAACAGAGAAGCGTGCTCAGTTTCTGCAAAGAACTTGCATGTAGAGGACACTTCGGTCCCCGCAAAATCGTAGAGAAAGTTTTACAAAGTGAGTTTTACTGGCCCACTTTGTTCAAAGACTCCTTCCATTTTTATAAGTCATGTGAGAATTGTCAAAAGAATGGAAAGATTTTGAGACGAGACATGATGCCCTTAAACTCGATTCTCGAAGTCGAAAATTTTGATGTATGGGGCATTGACTTCATGGATCATTCTCAAATTCATTTGACAACCAGTTCATCTTGATTGCAATGGATTACGTCTCAAAATGGGTAGAAGTCGTGCCTACTAAGACCAATGACAACAAAGTGGTTGTCAAATTTCTCAAGGAAAACATCTTCTCCCGTTTTGACACCCCGCGGGCTATAATTAGTGATAATGGGTCACATTTTTGCAATAGGATTTTTGAAGCTCTGATGCGGAAATACTCCATCACTCACAAGTTATCCACCCAGTATCATCCCCAAACAAATGGGCAAGTTGAAGTGACCAATCGGCAAATCAAGCTCATTTTGAAAAAAATAGTAAGATAAAACCGAAAAGAATGGTCAGTCAAGCTGAACGATGCATTATGGGCTAACTGAACTGCTTTTAAGACAGTCCTGGGGATGTCACCATATAGAACTATATATGAAAAAGCATGTCATTTGCCTGTCGAGTTAGAACACCGAGCCCTATGGGTTATTAAGCAACTAAATTTCAATCTGATTAGAGTCGGTGAATTAAAGAGATTACAGATCAGGACGAAAATTTTTCATGACCAAATCATCAACCAAAAAACTTTGCCCCTGGGGAAAATGTTCTGATATCTAACTCGAGGCTTCACATTTTCGCGGGGAAGCTTAAAACTCATTTGTCTGGGCCCTACACTGTGCGCACTGTCTTTCCACATGGCATTGTGGTAATTTTTGATCCTAAGAGTGGTGAGGAATTCAAGGTAAATGGACAAAGATTAAAACCATTTCTCACCACTGAGCCTGAATCACAAGCTGAAACTGTGCTGGGTCTTTTCGACCCATCTTATACATGACTATATTCCATTACAAACCACAACTAAAAAATAAAAAATAAAAAAATAAATTTTTTTCTGTAAATACATAAAACGATTAGGAGATCTTTGCAAGTATAATATTAATAACAAAAATCCTAGTATATTTGTAATTATTCCTTTGACCTAGGGTTAAAATTGGGATCTCCCTTCATTTTGTCCCAATTTATACTCTCTTCTCCCTCTCCCATAGTCTTACACAAGAATTATTTTCAGATCTGGAGAACAGAAGAGCCCGCTCAGCCCCCTCCAAAGATCTCCCTCTCTCCCCTCCAACAAGTCGCGCCCCCTTCCTAGGCTGCATTTTCACGACTCCTCAGAGGCCAGAGCGCGGCGCCAGTGGTTAGTTTTCCCTGTAGATCTCAGATCTACCTCTAAACTTGGGTACTTCTGTCTGGTTTGCTTCAGGCAAATTGTGGTTAGTTTTCCCCCAAGGTTTTCGGTGGAGGTTTGCAATTTTCTATCCCAAATCTCTGCTTTAAAATTCAGATCTGTGCCATAGACCCTGTGATTTTCATTGAGAAAGATTTCTCACGGATTTTTAGCGATGTTCATGGGTATGGCACTATGTTCTAGATCAGATTAGGGAGAGACAATGGTATGGATTGGTTTATGTAACACAGATCTTGATGCTTACTATTACCCAGACTTAGTAAAAAATTCTATTTAGGTATTGATGTTGCAACCATTGACCATGATCACTTTGTTGTCCATTTAGATCACGGAGACCTTGAGGTCACCCGGGGTGCTATTGAAGAAGTCACCCAAACTCATCCTCCCCTCAGTATGCTGAACCACTTCCCTTAATAAATTACATAACTTTGATGGAGGTGCGCTGCATTGAAATAGATCATGGTGTCCGAGCAAATACCACTTTCCGTAACATTCATTGCATTAGACGTTGGATCCAACGCAATATTTTGGGTATTGATCATACAACTTCTTTCTACAGACCAGCACTTCAAATTATTCACAGCCTCATGACGAGGTAACACAATGTCTGTGTGAACACCATGCTTTTGCAGCAGCTCATTGCTAACTCCCAATACAGTAGCGGTGCGAAATACTCTTTACCCGTCCTAGTGACCCATCTATGCAGAAACTTCCACCGGATGCTGAATTTGTTGAGTATGACAAAGTACTAGTAACCCGTGAGCACATTACCAGTACGTACAACAGCTATCTGCACTCGATTTGGACACCTACTGTCCAGCTCGAAGTTGTTCCTGCTGAATCATCATCAAAGGAATAAATGGATGTGGAGGATGAGCCCCAATTTTGGCGACAACCACCCCCCCATCGAGACAAATGCTTTCATGTCCTCTATCTAAAAGGGTATGAAAAAGATTTTTAGGGGACAAATCAGGCTGCGGAGATAATTAGAAGCTCAAGACGCTAGGCTGGAACACAATAAGGATACCCTCAGGCGTTCACGCTCACTGACCCTAGCACTTCGGTCGGTCCGAGTAGACAGAGACAGTGAGATCATTCTTTCTACCTATTTATTGCATTTACATTGACATGTCGTACATTGAGGACAATGCATTAGATAGGTGTGGGGGAGCGAATATGAATATCCTAAAAAAAATATTTCTTAAGTAGTAGAGAATTTTTGATGGTTTTTTGTAAAAATATAAAACAGTTATAAGGATTAAGGAAACCCAAGTTAGAAATTTTATACTTTAGTCTTAATAAAAAAATATTGGTTGGATTGATAGTTTCGGAGGAATTAGGAAAAGAGCTAATCTCTTTACTTGTACCTTAGTGAATATGCATTGACTACACACACTCTTAGAATTTATAGATAAAAACTCCAAGTGCCACCAAATATATATATATATATATACACACACACACACACACACACACACACACACACACACACACACACACACACACACACACACACACTCATAAACCCGATTAAGCTGAATAATTGTGCCTCAAGAAGCATAATTACTCATGCCTAAAGGAAATAAACCTTAGTTTTGTGGCCTAGTTTACTTGAGTATTTAACCTTAGGGGTGTTTTCTCACCTGGTGCCCTAAGATCGCCTGGTTTGGGAGTCATCGGTTAAAAACTCGTACACAAGTAAATTAGAAAGTCTAAGAAAATTAAGGGCAAAACGGTATATAAATACACTAATAAATTTTGTGGCATTAGAGTTTGAGTTTAAAAATTCCAAGTAAATTATCACTTCACACAATGCTTATTATTTAAGGCAAAATAAAAAAATTAGTTTAAAGTACATAATTCCTCTTTAAACTTAAATAAAAATCATATTCTTGCATGAAGAGCAAAGTATAGGAAGGACTAATGAGGGTTAGACCTAATGCTTATAATTATTTAGTTATTTTTACTAAAGAAATTAAAAACCCTTTTTCTACTACAAGAAGAATTTACCAAAAATAACCAGCACTTTCATATTTTTTTTATTTTGTAGGTGCAATCCGCTTAAAACCCTCAGGAGACAAAACTCCTCCTCTAGGGGGAAACCTAGAGGTTTAACGGCTTGTTGCACATGCTCAGTGCAATCGCTTCACCTGCGAAAGTGGTGCAATAACTTTGTTAGTTTAACTCTCTAATTTCTTTTATTTTGCTTAGGGACGAGCAAAAGATAAGTGTGGGGGTGTGATTAGTGTTTATATTTCCATATTTTTCATCACATTTTTGCATTTATCTTAATAAAATTTTGTCTACTAATGGATGTTTCTCTTTGTATCTAGGTCCATGGCTTGAAGAAGAGAAGAGGCCCAAAACTCTAACATATTTGAGGATTTTGTAGAACCGTGAAGGAGCCCAACACTTGAAGCCCAATCTGCTGAACCAGAGAGAAAAAGTCAACGCATTAAATACACCAATAGGCCCCTCTCCCTGGCACCAGTCTGCACGCTTCGGCGCTGGCAGACTGGCACCAGCATGGCCGTGGAAACACGACCCAAGCCGCGTTTCTACTACCGTCCTTGCCCCACTCTGCCAGCGTCGGGGGCCATGCCTCCCACTTCGTCCCCCATGCTCCTGTGCCTAAAAATACCTCCTAGAACTTTCAGAAAAGGGGAGATCTAGAGAATAGGAGTTGTTGTTAGTTGGTAGTTGTATTTTTGTTTGCTTTTCTTGTATTTCTTCTTTGTTTCTTGTATTAGGTTAGTGATCGGCTAAAAGCAAGCACTAAAATAGAGAAGGAAGTGTGGGTTGATGTTACTGCTTTTGCGATTCTTCCGTAGTAGCGAAGTGACTATACGGGTCGTATCCACAAGGAGGGAGAGCGATGGAAGCTTGATGCGGCTTCAAAGTTCAAGAAGAAAGAAAGTTCTTGTTTCCAAATAAAGAATTGAAGAGTGAAAACAAGTTGTTTTTAAGAATTGTTGGAAAAATGTTTTAGTGGTTTGTAAAAGTGGATTTTTTTCTTAGTTGTAAAAATTCATGGCTAACTTTCCACTAAGTACTCCCACTAATTTCTAACTTTTGGAAGATAGCCTTACGATGGATCATAGGCGAACACAACCTTTGTGCATTGGAACTATTCACGTGGAAATCGAGTGAAAGTTCTTCCTATAACTCTGCTTTACACGGCAAAAACTCGGACATTCCCATATCAAGATCCAATAGAAGGCGAGAATAAGGGAAGACTCAAGTGCACTATTGGTATCGACAAAGTTAAAAGGAAAAGTCTCTAACTTACAATAACAAGTAAAGTACACAACTCATAGATCATCAAAACTCATTAAGCATGAAGTATAAGAAAGTAAATAGTTGTAGGTAAATTAGAGTTAGAACCCTCGTCTTAAGATGCCATAGCTCTTGTTTGTACAAGGCTTATTTGACACTATTGACTCATTTGGGTTATCAATCAAGTGTTAGAAATTAGTGGGTTAGTAGTTAGTTAGCCATGCTAATGAAAAGTTAGTTAGCCATAAAGTAAAAGAAACAACAACGGAAAAGAAGTGGAGAGAGGGAGTTACACTACAAGAAAACAAAAGAAAAGAAAAGTTAAAGAAAGGAAGTTACACTACAACAAAGTAAAAGAAAAGAAGTGAAGAAGAGGGAAGTTACACTACAACAAGGAAGTAAAAGTAAATTGCAAAGACAAGTAAATGGAAAGAAGGGAGAGAAGTAGTACTTGTATTAGCTTGTCACCCTTCCAATACAACACTTACACACTCTCTCTCTTTCACTCTAATGGCTAAAACTAAAACTAGAAGAAGCAAACTAAACCAACTACAATTCCTAGCAACAAAACACAAATTACAACTCTATTCTCTAGATCTGCTCAAACTGAAGACCCCAGGGGGTATTTATAGGCACCAGGGGAAAGGGGGCCACGTGGGAATCACGTGGCCCAAAGCGCAGGCGCGCGCGCCCAAAGGGCCGCGAAAACGCGGCCAGGGCCGCGTTTTCACGGCCCAGGCAGGACGGCGCGCGCCCAGTTTTGGGCAGTGCGTCGCCCAGTCTGTTGTCTGTCCACCTGAGCTCCTAGATTTGCGATTTGATATCCTAAGCTGAATAAATCTTCACTCTAAGGTCAATGGCTAATTGGTAGGCCTTTAATCACCAATTAAATGGTGATTTAGGTTTTCTTCTTCATTTGCACACCATGGACCTAGATTGAAGCAAGCAAAGCTTTATTAACAAAATTTAATATTTAATAAATATGAGAATGTGATGATAATTATGCAAAATTAGAGACTAATCAGTTAGCCATTAAAGTAAGAGAAAGAGAGAGAGAGTGAAGCTTGTATCTTAAAGGTGACAATCAAATATAAGTGAAGTTCTTTCTTTTTACCACATTGTTTTTTGTGTTTTTACCTTACTTTACTTGCAATACTTTAGTATGTCTTCTCTCCTTTCATCTTCTCTTTTGTTTTCATCTACCATGTCTAACTAACTTTATTATAGCATGGCTAACTAACTACTAACCTCTAGTAACTGGCTTGAGCAACCCACATGAATCAATAAGTGTCAAACAAGCCTTGTGCAAACAAGAACTATGATATCTTACGATGATGATTTTTAACTCTAACTTACTAACAAGTAGACTCACTTTCTTATTTAATGCTTGACTCCTAAGTTTTCGATGATCTATTGAAGTTGTTAACTCTACTTGATGTTTGTAAGTTAGTGGAACTCCCATACATCCTTACCGATACCAATAGAGCACTTGTTTCTTCCTCCATGCTCGCCTTCAAATTGATCTTGATTGAGGAATGTTCGAGTTTTGCCGTGAGAAGCAAGGTGATGGGAGGAACTTTCATTTGATCTACCATGTGAAAAGTTCTTATGCACAAGGTTTGTGATTGCCTATAATCCATTGTGAGGCTATGTCTTCAAGAAGCTAGAGGATAGTGGAAGCAATTAGTAAAAGGTTAAGCATGCTTCTTTTCTATCTCAGAAAATACAAAACACTTTTTCTAACCAAATATCTCAAACCATCTCTACAATCTTTCTTGTTTTTCTTTCAATTCATTCTTTGAACAAAGAAACATCTTTTCTACGAACAAAAAGACTGCACATCAAGCTTCTATCGCCTCCCCTCCTCGTGGACACGACCCGTATAAGCCACTTCGCTATTTTGGAATAATCACTAAGGCTACCACATCGATCATCTCTTTTACTTATTATTGTGCATGCTAATTAGTGATTATAGAGCAAGATCTAGGGGCTTGTCATCCATTGGTTCTCTATATATCCTTTTATCCAATTGGTTTTGCAGTTTGAGTTCTGAATTTTGTTCTGTCCTCGTTGATCTTCAAGTTAACCAATGGGTCTTCAAAAATCCATTTTTAACGGATTTGTAACTGGTATTATCTTATCTGATACACTCAATCTTCAAATAGTGTGGCTTCTAAAACCTCTGAATTTGAATAAATCCCTGTTGATTTGCTTGATTTTTGAATTTCTGAATTTAATTGGAAAAATCAGTTAATTTCTCTTTTTCTTCATTAATTATCCTGCATACCACTAGACATGAAAATGAATTAAATACCAGAGTTTAATTACAAAAATAAATGAAGAAATGTGACAAGTGTAACACTAAATATGCAATGCACGTCTACAATCAATGATTAACTGTATGTAGGAAATCCAAAACTTTGGTCTTCGCTTCAGTGAAAATCTGTTTGAAGGGGCACAGGCATGGTATTTCAACATGGTTGGAGGGACGGGAGCGATATTTAGTCTTCCACAACGAACGTCTAACTCCTATACTAGTCTCAGTTTTTGCACCTGGTATCTCATTACCGACACAGTGGTAGGTTATGGGATCAACACTTCATGCATCAAGGCAGTCAATACCACCTACAATGCACGTAAGGGTTTCAAGACCACCCGTATTAGGGGGATGAATGATTTTCTTTTGGCTGAGCTTGAGGCTGGTAAGATGGAAACTGCCGGACAAAGAGAGGAGCCTATTAAAGAGCCTTATAAAAAATGCTCACGAGGCATGGTCACAAAGCGTACTCGATCCTAGTCCACTAAGGCTGGCTCGAGTGCGAAAAGGACACACTGAGAGCCTGAAGCTGAAGTTTCTTCAAAGGGGACTTCAACATCCGGGTTGGAGCCCGAACCATCTCACGCCGACTCCAAGGATGCTAGCATCCAATTACATCTGAGGAGTTGTTGAACTAGAGGTCCTGCTGTGGCTATGATCGAGAAGGTGCCAGAGGAAGGGCAAGTGATCAGGAGCAAACTTGTACCAGCACCCACGACCATTGAAACTTTTCCCTCAACTTCTCCCAAGGGTTAAGAAGAAAGTGCTGACCAGAAGGACATGCGGCCAAGTTCCCCAGCTCAGATGATGCCATCAATGGGGATACCAGAGCAGACTTTGACTACTGAACTTATGCTGGTTAGAACTCTTGCAGTCGAGGTCGTGCCAACTCAAGTTTCACCTTTTTCTTCGAATGAGGAGGTAGATTACTCGCGGAGCGATGTCAACTAAGACAATAGGCATCCTGCTCCAGATAGTAGTAAGTTCTAACACTTAGCTACTGAGGAGATGGAAGTCATCTCCATGGAAAGTAATTTTTGACTCTTTTGCACCTTCCCATACAATTTGTATAGACATGTTTCTGATATTTTCCTTTCATGGTATTTTTTTAGAACTCGGGCGGGCGATTCTGATAAAGCGACCTCTAATACTGCTGACCTTACTTAACCTAAACCTGCTCAGCCTGAACTAGAGACTGCCTTGACCATGAAGGAGGGGATTACTACCGGTGCTGTTAGTACTGGGGGCGAGTCTTCTCAGCCTGAGGGCTTTCAAGTCTCTAAGGAGATTGTTACTGCCATTGTTGAGGAGACTTCAACCAGCATTGCTGACATGATCGAGGAACTATCCCAGGCTAGAGGCTCAGAGGTTTCTATAATTGAAGCTGGAGGGGTTTCTACAAATACAGAGGACGTGACGGAGGGACTATCCCAGCCTGAGGATTCCCACAAAAGAGTTTCATCTCCCGCTCTTCAACCAGATACAACATAAGTCTTATTCACAACTCTGATTCTTCAAGTTGTTGCTAACACTGTTGCAGTGGTTACATGAGATCTCCTGCTGGCTCAAAGAATCACTTCGATCATGAGCACTGGTGCAGAGGAAGGTTCTACTGCTGCCTCGGTAGAGGAGACTTTGGTGGTCCATCCTACCTTCGCAGTTGCCGCAACCTAGGATTCTGTTTGCACTTCAATATAAGAAAATCTTGCGGTAACTTCAGAGATGAGAGAACTCCTAGTCCAGCTTGCGCCGACAATCATGGGCGTGAGAAGGGCACCTCCTTCATCTTTCGAGAGTAGGCTTGTTACCATTGTGGAGATAGGGTCGATGAGCGCATCAGCCATGCCAGCACCGATTATGGACATCTTGGAGGATCGGATCCTTTATATGATTGACCAGTTCTTCTCCATGATGGTATATTGCACTGAACTGGCACTTTTTTGGAGTATTCCTTTTTAGTTCATACGGTCACTTCTTGAGAATCATGGAACAACTAGAAAATCGAGGTTTCCAATCGAGCTAAGGTGTATTAGGCGCATATGGAGCGGCTGGGATCTTACGCAACAGACTTGCGGTATCCCAAGGGTGCCAGCTTAGTTGAGACTGCTCAGTTAGTCTTAAGTAAACTCCATGTTGAATAGAAACATCTCTTCTACGAGGTTGAAAAGAAGATAGCCGAGTGAACCTGCCGTCTGGATGACAAAAGGATTAACTATCAAGGCTTATCTAATGATCTTCAGAAGTTGGAGTTTAACGCCAAGAGTGCGAAGATTTTGATAGCCAGTGCTCGGGAAGATAATGAGCAAATTCCAAGATCAGAGAAGAAGAAGATGGAGGAACTCTAGGCCACTAAGAATAAGGTGCAACAAGAGTTGAATGCTGGGTTTTCTGACTTGAAAAGCCTCCGGGCCAAGCTTGCTGCCAAAAAGCCCTTGACTGAAGAAGAACTGCAGGATAAGGCTATGACTGAGGTCGAAGAGACTCGCTAGGGGCATTTAAGAGCTAATAGAGCAGATAAATTCTCTCACTGAGCGAGATTAACTTTTTTCCTTTTGTAACACTTGTATCATTTTTTTTAAATAAAAAACAAAGTGTTTGTATCATTCTTACTTTTTGATTGAAATAAAAGTGATAATTTTGCTTTTTGAATCATGCTTGTTTTCTGTTTTATTAGAAAACTAGACTGAATAAAGCAAAGAATTTTAATTGCAAAGGTGTGATATTAACATAGCAAGTAAATAATCAAACGACTTCACTGGAAAAGTTGAATAGGGAATGGTGTAGTTTAACTAAAAATCTCATTCTCGTTAAGAAAATCGAGAGATATTACCGTCAGAGGTGTGATTTTAACTTGACAGGGAATTTACTAGAGGTGCAATGTTAACTTAGCAAGCAAAAGTCTTGTTTTTGTAAAGAATATTGAAAAAATTACTATCAGGGGTGTAGTTATTTAATTTAACAGTGAGATGTGCCAGAGGTGTGATATTATCTTAGCATCGAAGGTCTCATTTTCACTAAGAAAATTGAGAAGATTACTATTAGTGGTGTAGTATTGAACTTAACAGTGATTGTATTTGTGGTTTGAGCAAATTTTGGTCAAAGGTGTGATATTAACTTGATTGATATCTATTTACAGTTAGAGGTGTATTGTTTAACATAACATTAATGGATTTTGTTTAAAGTTTGAGCAAATTGGATTGTCAAAGGAATGATATTATCTTGACAAAGATTTGAATTTGTGATTTGAACAAATTTGATGAATTTACTATTCTATTGATGAGAGTAACAAGTAGAGTTTGATCCAGTTGGAGATATGCTGGAGTCTTATTGAAGATGTTTTACTGTTAACATGATCAGTGATCCGCTAGAGATTAGAGATTAATTGTCAGAGATAATCATTAATATGACAAATGTTGATTTCCCTGGGGATTGAGAATTTTACTATTAGAGGTATGATATTTAACATAATAGTAACTAGAATTGCAATCTATGCAATTTAAGTGGATTTGTCATTTTGTTGGAGTGAAAGACAAGTGAAATTGGATCCGTTGGGGATATTTGATTGGTCACTAATGTTGCATAATTAATGTCACATTTTCATACTGATTTTAGAATAAAAGCCTGCATTGTCCTAATTATTTGTTTGATTTATTTGCAGGCCCAATCCTTAAGGAGATGAAGAGAAATGAGCCCAAAAGCCCACCAGAATTCTGAATTAAATCAGAGTTAATTCGCACAAATAAAATCAGGGAAAAATCAAGAGGTTGAAACCGGTTGAGAAGAATCCTCTCAGAATCGATCGGTTAAAGCCAAGAAATCCAAGGTCATTTCATCAGAATCCGGAGCTCCAACGACAAAACCAACAAAGGATAAAGCCAGAAGAAGACCCCGGACAGACCCACCAACAGGGTGTGGCCATCTGGCCACACCCTTGCCGCAAAAACGCGGCAAAAGCCGCGTTTTTGCGGCAATCCTGGGGAGTTACGGGGAGCGTGAACTCCCCCGACCTCCCCGGGATCTTGGTGGTTAGGTTTTTGGCCTATAAAAAGGCATTTTCTGTGCTGAAAGTGGAGGCCAATGCAGAGATTAGGATTTAGCTTAGTTTTCATTTCTTAGTTTAAGTTTTTAGTCTTTCTTTTTATGTAATTTTAGGTTTCATTTATGTAATTCAGAGGAGATCGACTTGCATCGAAGAACAAGACTGAAGCTTGAGCTGGAGTGACACCGGTGTAAGACTTATTTCTTTTCTTTGATTGTAATGGAATCGAATCGATGTTGTTTTTGTGTATGCACTTCTATTTAGTCTTCTTCTTCTTCTTCTTTTCTATTTTACTCTTCTTTTTCGTACAATCGTCTTCCAAGTGAGTCTAGAAGCATCGAAAGAGCCTTGCCATTGCGAGTGCCATCGATAGCTCATGACGATGGAGTAGAGTCTCTCTCTGTATCATTTCATTCTTGAAGTAGTCTTGATGATGTAATGTGGATGAAGACCAACACTCAAATCTTATGGGCTATACGCTGAATGCCTCTAATTCAAGGTAACTTCGTAGCTAAGATCTCAAGGTAAGCATTTGACGAAAAGAAGGTAAGTAACTCTTTTATTTCTTTCTTTCATTTCTGTAAAGTAAATCACAAACACCACTTCTTCCAAACCGTTTTCATTCTTTCTTCTCCACTCATTCCATTTGTACATAGTCGCTTTTTATCGTTTTCTGATTTTCCACCTTCTTCATCCTTCGCTTTCTTCTTAACTTTAACCTTTAACTTTCTTTTTCTTTTTCTTAACTTTAAAAACAGAGAAGAACTTTCTTTGTTTTTTTAACGATTTCAATAAAGACACGTAAAGCTTCCATCGCAAACCTTCCTTGTGGATCACGACCCGCATAGCCACTTGCTATAGCGGAAGAATTGAGCACTTGCACATTCTTTTTTTAAGTTCTATAATCTCGTATTTTTTGTGCATGTTTCGCCTCAATCAAATTTTGGCGCCGTTGCCTGGGAGGGTAAAACGGTTTTTATTGAAATCTGAATTTTTATTGCAAATTTTTTAGAACTAAACGAATCTTCTTCTCTGTTGCAGGTTACAGGTTGAAGAAAACAGGAACTTTGCATTGTAGTAACATATAAGTGGACCTGGGCCTCTGCTCTCGAAAGCAGAGACCAGGATCCCTCCAAATTGCCGCAAAATCCTGGCTTTTGCCGCAAATTTGCGGCAATAAGGAGTGCACTACTGATCATTTTTCTGCAGGGTCTCTGATTCTGCAAAATACTTCTGCTGCATTACTTAATTCCCTGTAATATTCACCCTATACCTGCTTAATAAAGTCAACAGTAAAAAATTGGTTGTAATCGTTAAAAGTTGATTAGACATTTGCATTTCTAGGCACGTGTCTTTTCAATTCATTTACTTTAACTGTTGAAGAGTGCTGGAGGCAAGGTACGTTTTGCATTGCATGTAGACTAGGAATCAACTCTTGCTTGATTTTCATGCTTTGAGTGTATCCTAGTTATATTTCTTGTACACTTGCACAATTCAATTTTAAGGGCATACCCATAAATAAGATAAGGTGGGGATTTTATCACCCTTTCCTTAGCCCGCAAATCATTTTCCCAAGCACTCACTAACCCAAGCCTAATTTAATAAAAAGTAGACGTTGGCCCTAGGGACATCTCGGACTCAATTAGGAGATTATCCTAAGGGGGAAAAATGTTGGAATCTAACTCCTGCAAAATCAGTGTCTAGGAAAGGGATTGAGGGCCGAAAGCCCGAAGGTTGGTGGTTATTTAATTAAGGAACGTCTTTGACGGAAAACCTCCCACCAACCTTGCCCTGACCTGGCTGATTAGCTTGTGGTTAAAGTCTACATTAGACCTCCCGTGGACAGTCTAACCAGTTAGGAGTCGTCTAGGTCCTAAGTCTACCCTAACTTAGGCTAGAATTTTTTCTTTTTTGTTTGTTTATTTGTTTGTTTTTCTTTGTTTGTATTCTATTGTGTGATATGGACTATAATAATACTTTTTTCAACTATAATAGTAATCCATATTACACATCAAACTCTTTTTCGGATATTACCAACCCGGCATATCATGACTTTAACCAACCTAGTGTGCCGGATTGGTCTTATCTGAATCAATATGACCCATACCCCCCATCTAATAACTATAATTTTCATAATGATTTCAACTCTTCACCGAGTCAGTGGGGATTCACCTCCCCCGAGCATAATTTTCAACCACCTTGCCCTCCTTCTCCACCCAGTCCACATTATGTTCAAGATTCATACTCAGTTCCACACGTCCAAAATAGGAAACCATCAATTATGAAAATGAGTATGCGTGAGTCCAAACACAAATCCCAAAATCTGATGGACGCACAATTTCACTACCACTTCCAAGACAATTCTTCATCTTTTCATCAAAACAATGAACCTATCAACTATGAAAAGATACTTGAAGCCATGACTCAGGCTCAAAACACTCGTAATCGTGACATAGATATGATGGTCGAATCTCTACGTTCCCACCGTCCTGATGTCACTAACTATTCTGTTAGAGCAGAAGAGTCATGTAGTTTTGGAAATCAAGATTCCATTTCAGAACAACCACTTGAACTTGCCCAAACTCCAAATTTTGAAAAAGATATTGATAGTTTAGCAAGTTTTCCTTTTCCTGAAATAGAACTTGAGAATGAATATGATCTTGAACCCCAACTTAGTGAATCAATGCTTCTTCCTGATTCAATAATGACTCCGGTATCTTCACCTGATTTCGATCTTTTCCCCGAGTCAACATTGGATCCTGTACCAATCCATAATGAAATTGAATCACCCATCTGTGAGGATCATATTGAACTTGACCAATTATACACTCTTGAAGATCCTATTGACAAATTGGCAAGTTCTCAATTTTTTGATATTGAAGTCAATGAGATATGTGACCTAGATTCTCATATCTGTGATCCAGTTCAACTTTCTGAATCAATCTTGACTCCTGTTGTGTTACCAAACTTGAGTAATGTTTTAGAGTCAGTTTTGATTCCTCCACCTATCATTCATGAACTGGAATCACCCGCATTAAGTCACATTCCATTGTTAGAAAATACATGTGGACTGGAGTTTCAATTTCTTGACTTGGACCCAATTTCTGAACCTATTTCGACTCCTGAACCTTTACTTGACTTAAGTCACCTTCCTGAGTCGGTATTAGTTCCTGTCCTTCCTGAGTCCAAGTCAACTGTTCTATCATTTCATACTCCATTCTGGGACAAGGTGGTTGACAAATTTGACTCCGAAATCAATTATGAAATTTGGAAATTAGATGGGGTTAAATATTTAATAAAGATCCTTCATGGATTTATCTTTTTAATGGGTTATATTAAAGAAACTTCTGGTGGGTTCCTTCGAGACCCAAGAAAAGTTGATTGGGCCGCGTTTCGTGGACCAATCAGACCACCACCGGAACCACCACCTTAAGGTAACCTTTTCCTTCCCTTTCTTCTTTTTCATGCATCTATGCATTAATTCATACATTGAGGACAATGCATGAGATAGGTGTGGGGGAGGGTCTAACATAACTTTTCTTTTGTTTATGAAAAAAAAATAAAAAAATAAAAAAAATTTACATTTTTCTTTACTTTTAAAAAAAACTTTTTGAAAAATAGAAACAATATTTTGACTTATTTTGTAAGAAATTAAGTTAATTTTAAGGAATAGGAAAATCCAAATTAGGATTTCTTATACTTGGTCAAAATAAGATAATTTGTTTGATTTTTATGGTTAGGAAGAAAATTTGTCAAAGTAATTTGGTCTTGATCTTTACCTTGATGAAATATGCATACTTCATACACTTACACACTTAGGGTTCAAAAACAAAGATTCTTATGCCTTATAAAATATATATATATATATATATATATATATATATATATATATATATATATATATATATAAAATGAATAAGTCTAATTATTGATTAGCTAGGTGCTTTGGCCTAAGCAAGCCTTAGTATTTATGCGAAAGATAATTAGATCAGTTTGAAAAAAAAAAAAAAGAATAAGTCTAATTATTGATTAGCTAGGTGCTTTGGCCTAAGCAAGCCTTAGTATTTATGCGAAAGATGATTAGATCCTCTGATTAAGCTGGGTGTCTGTGCCTAATAAAGCATGAGTATTCACGCCTAAAAGAGGTTCATATAATAAAATCCTTAGTTTTGTGGCCTTGTCTGCTCGAGTCCTTAAGTCCTAGGGGTGTCTTCTCACCTGGTGCCCTAAGACCGTTTGGTTTGGGAGTCATCGATTAGAGGCTCGTTACATGGGCAGATTAGAAAGCCTAATAGAACTAAGGAATAATACCACAAAAAAAAAAGAAGTAAAAGTATATATATAAATAAGTAAGGCATAAGAGTTAGAGTTAATGAACCCTTAGTCAAAATTTTCACAGTCACAAGGTGCATATGACTTAGGGTAAAGTAATAGACTAGATGAGAAGTACAATTTGACTCCTTACTTTGATTGATAACAAATTTTTGAATAGAGACTAAGTTTAGGAATAAAGAAATTCGGGTTTCCTATAACTTATAGATTGCTTAGATCTTACAATCATATTTCAAATATTTTTCTCTTTCAAAATGCATTTCGAAAATACTAACTCTTTATTTCCCTTTCTTTATGGATTTTGTGGGTGTAATCCGCTGAAAACCCTCACGAGACAAAACTCGTCCTCTAGGGGAAACCTAGAGGTTTAACGGCTTGTTGCACATGCTCAGTGCAATCGCGCGACCTGCGAAAGTGGTCTAATAATTCTTAGTTTAATGTAGTTGTTTTGCTCGAGGACGAGCAAAAGATAGGTATGGGGGTGTGATTGGTCACTAATGTTGCATAATTAATGTCACATTTTCATACTGATTTTAGAATAAAAGCCTGCATTGTCCTAATTATTTGTTTGATTTATTTGCAGGCCCAATCCTTAAGGAGATGAAGAGAAATGAGCCCAAAAGCTCACCAGAATTCTGAATTAAATCAGAGTTAATTCGTACAAATAAAATCAGGGCAAAATCAAGAGGTTGAAACCGGTTGAGAAGAATCCTCTCAGAATCGATCGGTTAAAGCCAAGAAATCCAAGATCATTTCATCAGAATCCGGAGCTCCAACGACAAAACCAACAAAGGATAAAGACAGAAGAAGACCCCGGACAGACCCACCAACAGGGTGTGGCCATCTGGCCACACCCTTGCCGCAAAAACGCGGCAAAAGCCGCGTTTTTGCGGCAATCCTGGGGAGTTACGGGGAGCGTGAACTCCCCCGACCTCCCCGGGATCTTGGTGGTTAGGTTTTTGGCCTATAAAAAGGCATTTTCTGTGGTGAAAGTGGAGGCCAATGCAGAGATTAGGATTTAGCTTAGTTTTTATTTCTTAGTTTAGGTTTTTAGTCTTTCTTTTTATGTAATTTTAGGTTTCATTTATGTAATTCAGAGGAGATCGACTTGCATCGAAGAACAAGACTGAAGCTTGAGCTGGAGTGACACCGGTGTAAGACTTATTTCTTTTCTTTGATTGTAATGGAATCGAATCGATGTTCTTTTTGTGTATGTACTTCTATTTAGTCTTCTTCTTCTTCTTCTTTTCTATTTTACTCTTCTTTTTCGTACAATCGTCTTCCAAGTGAGTCTAGAAGCATCGAAAGAGCCTTGCCATTGCGAGTGCCATCGATAGCTCATGATGATGGAGTAGAGTCTCTCTCTGTATCATTTCATTCTTGAAGTAGTCTTGATGATGTAATGTGGATGAAGACCAACACTCAAATCTTATGGGCTATGCGCTGAATGCCTCTAATTCAAGGTAACTTCGTAGCTAAGATCTCAAGGTAAGCATTTGACGAAAAGAAGGTAAGTAACTCTTTTATTTCTTTCTTTCATTTCTGTAAAGTAAATCACAAACACCACTTCTTCCAAACCGTTTTCATTCTTTCTTCTCCACTCATTCCATTTGTACATAGTCGCTTTTTATCGTTTTCTGATTTTCCACCTTCTTCATCCTTCGCTTTCTTCTTAACTTTAACCTTTAACTTTCTTTTTCTTTTTCTTAACTTTAAAAACAGAGAAGAACTTTCTTTTGTTTTCTTAACGATTTCAATAAAGACACATAAAGCTTCCATCGCAAACCCTCCTTATGGATCACGACCCGCATAGCCACTTGCTATAGCGGAAGAATTGAGCACTTGCACATTCTCTTTTTAAGTTCTATAATCTCGTATTTTTTGTGCAGGTTTCGCCTCAATCAATATTTAAAATTTTTTACTGTCATACGTGTAATGTTAACGTGAAAGGTTTAATGTGTATTTCACTTCATTTGGGAAGTGAATATAACTTTTTGTGGTCCTACCATTCCATGAAAGAGAATTAGGAAGGAATTTTGGTAGGAAAAGTCGGGATCAGGTCCTTAGGATTTTTTGCAAATCCTCAGCCAAACCCTCAGTTATCAACGGATTTGATTTGCCAACTACCGTTTGAGTTGAGCTAGCCATATTATTCCCCTTAGCATGATGAGTTGTCAAGAATTTTTCATTGGGCTTCTTCTATTCTTAGCCATTGGAGGCATTGGATTGTTGTGTTACTGTAAGTAATGTGCTGTATTTTCTGAGTTTTGGCTCTGCAGATGACCTCTAGAGTCTCGCTGGGGATTAAAGAAGTTAATAAAATCTCCATGGAGATTTTGTCCAGAGATTAACACTCCACGTCGCATTCTCTCTGATTCTCATTCGGTCGCCACACTTTGATATGAATATGGAAATACTGAAAAAGTTCTGCAAAGATTATCACAAGTCTTTTTCCATGAGTTCGGCTTGGTAAGCCGTTAGATAAACTCGTTTCATCCACCATGAGTATCGATCGACCACCACATCTTGATATGAATGTGTAAACACTGAAAATATTCGATAAAGATATGTCACGGACATTCTTCAATGAGTTCAGCTTGATAAGCCATCCGATAAACTCATTTCATCCACCATGGGAGTCGATCAATCGCTACATCTTAATATGAATGGCAAATAGAGGAAATGTTTGCAAAGATGCGTCACGAACCTTCTTCAATGAGTTCATCTTGATAAGTCATCAGATAAACTCATTAAATCAGTTCATCGACTATTTGGATGCTCTATTATTGAATCGAGTTTCGATCGATCGAACATGAGAAGAGGAATATGTCACCATTACATATGAAAAAGTTAGGCCAGATAAGCCATCTTTTTGGATCGAGAGGAATAATAAGGAAGAAGAGTGTCTAAAACTGTTGCTTCAGCATGCTTGACTTCAAAATATGACCAACTTTAATTGATCAAAAAGGAGAAGGGAGAGATGTCACTTTTACATATGAAAGGTCAGGCTAGATAATCCATCTTTCTGAATCGAGAGGAATGATTAAGAAGAGAAGTGCCTAAAACTGTTGCTTAGGCATGCTCAACTTTAAAATATGACATATGCTTCTAAATTGAAGGTGGATACAGGTCTATGTACAAGAGAAGAGTGACAAAACTAAAACTGATGGTTCTACTTTCGTCATGTTTTTGATGTTGACATCATGCATCACTGTCTCCCGATGTTCAGTTGGTTCAATCTCACCAATAGAGAAGAGTGACAAGGCTAAAACTGACATTTTGCTTTTGTCTGTTGCATTATTATCTCCCGCCGTTTGGTTGGCTCGATCTCAGCAATAGAAAAGAGTGACAAGGCTAAAACCGACATTTTGCCTTTGTCTTTTATTCAATGTTTACATCATGCATCATTGTTTCCTAATGTTCGATCGGCTCACTGTCATTGATCTGTGATGTAGTTGTTTGAAGAAATAATTCTTCACTTTTCTTTGGTGCTATCCCAAATATCTTGGATCTCAAACCCTAATCCATCTAAATAATAAGAGAGAGTCAGAGTCAATCTCGTATGGGGAAGAAGTTTCCATGAAAAGATGGACACTTAATTGATCAGAGGTGTAATGTTAACATGATCTTGGGGAGTACTTCTTTGACCAGAGGTATAGTATTGAACATGATTAGGGACAGTATTTCTTTAGGTATTTGCCGTTGATCGGCATCATGAGCATAACACCATTTGAATTTGTGAGATGATAAGCTTCATTTGAGTTGACTAACTCTACTACAAATGGTCCTTCTCATTTGGGGTTAAACTTTCTTTTTGTCTTATGTGTCATCACTATGGGTCGTTTGACAGCTAAGACAAGGTTATCTTTCTTGAAAATCTGTTCCTTGACTTTCTTATTAAAGGCTATGAAAATTCGAGCTTGGTAAATCTCGATTTGTGTTGAGTTTGTAAACGCTTGTCGTCTAAAGCTTCTCACTCTTGGAGGCAAAGTTGATGCTTCACCTCATTCATCATCTCTATGGCCAGGACAACATTTAGAGATGGAATCTGAATCTTCAATGGAGGTACAGCTTCGCATTCATACACCAAAGAGAATGGTGTAGCCTTTGTTGGGGTTTTCATGGTTGTACGGTAAGCCCAAAGGCATTCGCTTAGCTTCTTGTCCCAGTCACATTGACTTTTTGAGACGAATTTCTTGAAAAGTTTACCGATAGTCTTATTCAAGGCTTCTGCAAGACTGTTGGCAGCTGGATAATATGCTGTTGAAGTTACATTTTGGATTCTGAATTTATTACAGAATCTCTAAAAATCTTGGTGGACGAGTCGGGGTCTATTATCAAGGATGATTCGTCAAGGCACGCCAAAGTGATATATCACATGATGCTTGACAAATTTGATCACATCAGACGTCTTTACTTCCTTAAAGGGGATGGCTTCTGTCCATTTGGTGAAATAATCAGTTATAGCCAAGATGAACCAATGTCCTTTGGATGTTGGAGGGCTTATGGGTCCAATGACGTTCATCCCCATATCTCGAATGGCCATGAAGAAGACATCCGATGAAGATGTCTCGGTGCTTGGTGAATGAAGTCATCATGGATCTGACAGGCATGGAATCGTTTAGCATAGGCAATGGCATCAGGAATCATTTTCGATAAATAATAGCCAAGTCTTCAAAGTCTGTCCCTAAGCTTGTGTCCGGGTTGGTGAGCTTCGCACATACCATCGTGAGATTCCCTTAAGTGCTTCATGTGCCTTTTTGTGTGAAAGGCAGCAAAGCAAGTTTCCATCATGCGACCGGTGATATAATGTCTGCGTAATCACATTGTAATAGAACCGAGAAGTTTTCCTTCTAATGGCAGATGCCTGATCGGGGGAAAACTGCGCACGAAAAGTGTATGTTTTGAAACTGATATTTAAAGTTTGTGTGCATTGGCTTCCTCGATACTTTCGTTATAACATAGAAGCTAAAACGAGTCGAATCCATAAGGACGGGAGGGGATAGAAGCTTACACGGTATGTTCAAGTGTATGTCAAAAGTTCTTCAATTTTTGAAAGAATGAAAAGAAAAAAAAATAAAGAATGAAAAGAGAAGTACGGTGAAACGCGAAGAAGTGGGAAACATAGAAAAGATAGTATTTATGGTTTTTGGTATATTGATAAAACAAAGTAAAAAAGAAAGAAAACCCATGGCTACTAACTACTAATGGCTTCACTGACCATGCTAACCTCTTAGTGATAGTTGCCTCACATGTATCTTTGGCCATTACTAGTCCTTGGTTCAAGAGCGTTTCAAAGCATGACCCATGCGATAACTCTCACATCCAAACTCAACAAAACAAGTTCAAGCTACACTTAAACTATCAAAACTAAACAAGAGAAAGCATGGAGTAAAGTAATATTAGCTTTTAGAGAGTTAGGATGTTAGAGTGTTAGAATCCATCATCATGAGCCATTAATAACTCTTGCAAGAGCAAGGTCAAGTAGAGGCTATTAGATTCATGTGGATTATCAAATAAGAAGTTAGCAAGTTAGCGATTAGTAGTTAGTTATCATAAGAGAAAATTAGCTAAACATGTAAAGAGTTAGAGAGAAGAAAATTAATGGAGACAAAGAGAGAACCTTTCATAGATTGTCACCTTCCATTATAAGAACCTAAAAAGTTCCTAAAAAAGAAGTGTAAAAGAAAGAAAATTTAAAACTAACTATGTTAGTAAACCCTCCCCCACACTTATCTCATGCATTGTCCTCAATTCATTGTGAATGTGTATATTCATGAAACAAATAGAGAGGGAAGAAAAATTACCTCATGGTGATGGTTTCGGTGGTGGTCTGATTGGGCCAAGCGTTGCTACCCAATCAAGACATCATGGATCTTGCAGAAACCCACCAGTAACCTCTCTAATTTGACCTAGTAAAATAATGATTGAGTGAATGGTCTTACTTAAAAATTTATCCCCATCTATTTTTCAATTTTCAAAAATATTTACTTAGTCTTTTTCTTCAATATTCTTGTCCAACAATGAAGTGTGATTTTGTGAGGTGATTGATTTGGACTCAAATGGAACAGGAATAAAAATCGAGACTGGCTCGGAAAATTGACTCAGATCAAGTCGAGATTCAAAACAAGGAGTCGAGATTGGTTCAAAAATGCAGTCCAAACTAAAGAATTGATGCTCACACACTTTCCCCAACAATGAAGTGTGTTCATAAGTGATTGGTGATTCAATTTCAAGGTGCACTGGTACAGGATTCAATGTTGACTCTGGAATAGAGAAAAAATCTGGTAAGGATACCGAAGTCATTATTGAATCAAAAAGTGAAATGGAATTACCAATTTGAGGCTCAGGATCATTTTCAAGCTCAAGATCAATTTTGAGAAAAGTATAACTTGCCAAAATGTCAAGGTGGTTTTCAAGATTTTGGGCAAGTTCGAATGGATGTAATGAAATTGAATCTTGATTGTTATCCATGGAAGGAATGTGAATGGGTGAAATGATCGATTCAAGTTCAGAAATTATGGGAATCAAAACTGGCTCAAGAAAGTTACTTAGTTGAGGTAACATTACAGGAGTCGATATTGATTAAAGAATTGGACTTGAATCGCTAAATTGAAGCTCAGGTTTACATTCATCTTCAAGTTCAATTTCAGGAAATGGATAGCTTGCCAAACTATCAAGAGGTTGATGTTGGTTAAGTTCAGGTTAGTATGATAAAATTGAAGCCGAATTTCCAAAATACCATGTTTTTTAGGTCCAATTGGTAGGGCTAGGGATATAAGGATTGGTCAAAGGTTGGCAAGAAAGACTTTTCTCGCTCTCATTGATCAAATCGCTCATTATAGAGTCTAACCTACTGATAGGCTGAATCATGTCTTCCATACTAATTGGTTCTTCTTGAAAAGGTGAGTATGGAAGTTGATTTTAGAAATTGTGGTGAAATTGTGAGTTCATCGGATTTTGCGATTGCTACTCGGACTCACGCAAGGGTTCCATACTCAAGTCCAGTATTGATGGTTGTTCATTTTGAATAGTTAAGATTAGAAAAGATGAGTAGGACTCTTGAAAATTTGGTTGAGATGATGAGTCCAACATATTTTTGAAATCGTTGCACTTTTTCACAAGACTTCCAAACACTTTTCTGGCTCAGATTCGTCTTCAATTGGATGTTCTAGAAAAGGAGGATATAGAGTTTGATGTGGGAAGGATTGTGAATTGAGAAAAAATTTAATTTGTTTTTGGGACTCAAGCATGGCTTCCATACTCCTTTTCAAATTGGATTTTTCTTCGGTTGGTGGAATAGGAAAAGGAGGATATGGATCCAAATTGGGGAATAAAAATTGTGGACAAGGTGGTTGAAAATTTGACTCGGGGGAGATGAATCCCCATGAACTCTGTGAAGAGTTGAAATTATTTTGAAAATTATAGTCATAGGATTGGGGATACGGGTCATATTGAGTCGGATAATCCCAACCCGGCATATATGATTGGTTCATGTTGTACATAGCCGGGTCTGAGTTATCCGAGTCAAATGAGATCGGGTTGAAATATGAATTCATATTATGATTGAAAAAATTATTGTTGTTAAAATTCATTTTACAATTTACAGAAAAGAAAACAAACAAACAAACAAAGAAAAAGAAAAAGAAAACTAGCCTATGCTTAGGGTTGACTTAGACCTAAATGACTCCTAACTGGTTAGACTATCCACAGGGGATGCATTGTCAGAATCTGACCACGAGTTAATCGGCCAGGTAGGGGCAAGATCAGTGGGAGGTATCCGTGCCGGAGCAACGGGCCTAATTATGTCAAACCACTGTTCTTCGAGGTTTTGCCTCTCAATCCTTAACCTTAGACACCGATTTGACAAGAGTCAACTTCTAACAACTTTCTCCTTAGGTCAATCTCTTAAATTTGTCTGAGATTTCCCTTGGCCAACTCTAGAAAATTTTATTTAGGCTTGGGTTGTGTCAGTAGGGAGGTGATTTTTGGGCTAAGGGAGGTTAATGACTGCCCCACCTTATGTTGTCTTAGGTTTTACCCTTAAGTTTAATTTGTGCAAGTGTGCAATATAGATAAGAATGAATACAAAAAAGCGAGTAAATCACTGAAGTATTTGTCCTAACTATATGCAATGCAATATGTACACCTCTGTCATGATCACAACAACAAGAACAAAACACAATATACTAGAATGAAAATTGACACGTGCCTAGATGCAAATATATAAACTATTTTAAAACATCCAACTATCCCATTTTAGTTCTTAAAATTATTACTATGCACAGGTAACAAATATTAGCAACAGAATATAAAAATATATAAGAATTTACCCAACCACACAACAACAAGTGTGGACGTCTGAAATGCTAAAGAATTTGACCTGCACACCAAAAGACAAAAAAGAAAAGTTAACAAAAACGTGAAATCAAACCGTTCCCATCCCCGACAATGGTGCCAAAATTTGATCGGAGGGAAATCACGCACGAAAAGTGTATGTTTTGAAATTGATATTTAAAGTGTGTGTGCTTTGGCTTCCTCGATACTTCCGTTATAGCATAGAGGCTAAAACAAGTCGAATCCACAAGGACAGGAGGCGATAGAAGCTTACACGGTACGTTCACGTGTATGTTAAAAGTTCTTCAATGTTTGAAAGAATGAAAAAGATAAAGAAAATAAAGAATGAAAAGAGAAGTACGGTGAAACACGAAGAAGTGGAAAGCATAGAAAAGATAGTATTTGTGGTTTTTTGTATATTGATAAAACAAAGTGAAAAAGAAAGAAAACCCATGACTACTAACTACTAATGGCTCCACTAACCATGCTAACCTCTTAGTGATAGTTGCCTCACATGTATCCTTGGTCATCACTAGTTCTTGGTTCAAGAGCGTTTCAAAGCATGACCCATGCGATAACTTTCACATCCAAACTCTACAAAACAAGTTCAAAACTCTACAAAACAAGTTCAAGCTACACTTAAACCATCAAAACTAAATATGGAGTAAAGTAATGTTAGCTTGTTGGAGAGTTAGGATATTAGAGTGCTAGAATTCATCATCATGAACCATCAATGGCTCTTGCAAGAGCAAGGCCAAGTAGAGGCTATTAGATTCATGTGGATTATCAAATAAGAAGTTAGCAAGTTAGCGGTTAGTAGTTAGTTGCCATGAGAGAAAATTAGCTAAACATGTAAAGAGTTAGAGAGAATAAACGCAATAGAGACAAAGAGGGAACCTTTTATAGATTGTCACCTTCTATTACAAACCCTTACTTTCATCCTATGTACTACTCTCTTTCCTATTACAAGATATAAAAGAAATGGAAAATACAAAGAGGAAGAAGAAGAAAAACTAAACTAAACTACCCTAAACTACAACATGGAATGAAAACTACACTACTCTCTATATATCTCCCGGAAGAAGAACCCCAGGGGGTATTTATAGGCACCAGGGGAAAGGAGCCAGGGGAACAACCCATGGCCAAAAGCGCGGGCACGGCCGCGCCCGTACGGCCGCGAAAATGCGGACCTAGCCGCGTTTTTGCGGCTCTTCTAGAGCCGCGGTCGCTGCACTGCCTGCGTGCGCTGTCACGTCTGTCCCCTGTCGGCTGCAGGTTCCGGTTTCTTGTTTTGGGCCCCTGATTTTGACGAATCAGCTCTTCAATGTCAATGGCTACATTATAGGCCTTTAATCACCCATTAAATGGTGATTAGGATCTTCTTCTTCGTTGCACACCATGGACTAAGAAACATGCAAGAGAGGTGTTATTAGCAGAATTTAATATTAAATAAATGTGAAGATGTGGCATGAAATATGCAGTTTTAAAGACTAATCAATTCCTCTTTAGGATCATCTGACATTATGCCCTATGAGACATAGTTGATGAATGTGAATCGTCAATCCCTGAGTTATAGACCTATTGAAGTATCAAAAATTTCATGGATTTGAAGGTCTCTTTCTGGAGTCTGATTGTCTTAAAGGGCAAACTTTGGGCAGTAAAAGTCACGGCTGTGTACGAGTACTTTCTCTGTCGTTTCGGCTTGAAGAGACAATGAAACAATGAGGGATGGCAATGCATCTGCATGTGCATTCTGTTGGCGAGGTATATGATTGATGTAGAAGCTTCTAAACTTCTCAGCCATGTTGATGGTTGCGTTGTGGTAAGGCATCAAGTATTCATGTTAGACTTCAGACTCACTGTGAACTTGGTTGACGATGAGTTTTGAATCACCATATGCTTTAAGATTCTTGATGCCAATCTCTTCTGCAAGTTGCAACAGAGTATTTTATTCTGTAACATTATTGGAACATGACTCAACTAATGAGAATGCATGAGGAATTATGTAGTTCTGTAGAGATACAAGTACCACTCCCACTCTGACTATAAAGTTTCCTCTGGACCCATTCTTGATGCGCCATTGAAGAATAGTTGCCAGACTTGTTCTTCGAAGGATGCCTAGGTCATGTAAACTTCAGCAATCTCATCTGGAAGATCTTCATAAAGTTTTGTTGTTCTTGGATCTGGATGTTCAGCCAAGAAATCTGCCACTACTTGTCCTTCCATGGTTTTTTGTGGCAGTAATTCATCTCATATTGCTAAAGCAATATAGCCTACTTAGCCATTCGATCATTTAGCGATGAAGGTTTCATCTTAAGCAATCTTAGAGAATTGACCTTAAAAATGGTGTGAAGAGTCTGACCCATAAGATTGTGTTGCATTTTTTGGACGACGAAGACCAAAGCTAGACACTCTTTTTTGGTCAGATTATAGCGATGTACAGCCCGAATCCTGGTCCTGCTTAGGTAATAGATTGCTTGCTCATGTTCTTGATCATTATTCTCTAGTAGAGCTCCCAAGGAATGATCCATAGCTCTAACATATATCAGGAAGGGTTTTCCTTAATACTGGAGCTGCCAGGACAGGTGGATGAGTGAGATATTGCTTGATTTCCTTGAACGCTTCTTGGCAAGCACTATCCCAAATAAATGAGCCTCCCTTCTTCATTAGCTTGGTAAGGGTTGGCAATATTTTGAGAGATTTGATATGAAGTTTCAATGTAAGCCAGTCATCCTTATAATCCTTTGAGTTCTTTGGATTCCTCGGAGGTTGCATCTCTAGGATGGCGCAGCCTTTCTCAGGCTCGAGGTGGATTCCTTTGGATGTTACAACAAATCAAAGGAATTTACCACTTGCCTCCCCTAGGAAGGACTTGGTTCGGTTCATTTTCAATTGATGCGCCCACATGATGTCAAATACTCTCTTTAGATTTCCTATGTGATCGCCTTTGTCGTGGGTTTTCAATGCAATATAGTCTACGTAGCACTATACGGTCTTCCATATATGCTCGTGGAAGATTGTTTTCATCGCCTGTTGATATGTTGCCCTTGCATTCTTCAAATCAGAAGGTATCACGGTGTAGTGATATACTCCCAATGGTATTCTAAAGGATGTATGCTTATTATCTTCTGGATACATTTTGATTTGATTATATCTAGAGAAGCCGTCCATGAGGACATCCTCTCGAAATTGCACATGTTGTCAATGATGACATCCATGATCAGGAGAGAGAATTCATCTTTGGGACAAGCGGCATTCAGATCGCAGAAAACATTGCAGATCCAGATCTTCCTGTTCTTCTTGGAGACGGGTACAATGTTGGTTACCCACTCAGGGTATTGCTCTTATCTGATGAAATCAGAGTTTATGAGCTATTTGACTTCTGATTCTATTGCCTCCATTATCTCTGGACGGAATCATCATTACTGTTGCTTGAGTGGCACGTCCGGATTGATGTTGAGGTACTGCATGGACACCCATGGATCAAAACCATGCATGTCCTTATAGTTCCAAGCGAAGACAGCTATATACTCCTGTACGGGACGTATTAGGTCTTCTTTCTCAAAAAATGATAAGCTCTTGTTTATGAAGATGGGCTTGGGTTAGCCTCGCTTCCCAGATTGATCTGGAGCACTTTATCCTCTGTGGGTGGTTCACGCTGCTCAAAGGTATATCCCAGAGAGTGTTCAAGTATTTGATCTAGGGATCGGTATCCGACTGGATCATTTCTTATAACGCCCCGCTGATTAGACGGGAAAGGTGTCGTATTATGGAGTATAAATGAGCACAAATATATGTATTCAATTAAGGAGATAAGGTTTAGAAACAACCTCAAGTGCTTAGATCACTCCACAAATGTATGAAAGATGATTAATATACCCTTTCTTATCTCCGTTATAGCATAGGGCTATACCGAGTCGATTCTCAGGGAGAGCTCGCGATGGAAGCTTTACGATAGGTAGTGAAGAAAAGAAAACGAAGATTCTTCTTTGCTTTAAAAGAATAAAGAATCAAATGAAAAAGAAATAAAAGAATGGATGGATATGTTCATGATGGAAAATGTAAAAGAAATCAAAATCAAGATTGGATTTGGACTAACAACTAAAAAGAAAAGAAAACTTTAAAAAACTTGAATGGAAGAAAACCATGACTAGCTAACCTTACTACCTTGCCAAAACTTACTAAACTCCGTGATAGTGAATGCGTGCCTCATGTTGATTCATCGGCATGGATTTGTCTTGCGTGTTGATCTAATTACTTTCCCACTTGGATGACGGGGGGGTTTAACCCATCGGAGAAGAGAAGACCATCCAACTTGCAATATTAAAGATAGCAATCACCCATGAGTTAGTAGTTAGCAAGGTTAGTGGTTAACTAGTACATGGTAGAAAAATTTAGCTACAAGCCATAAGAAAAGTAAAGCAAAGCATGAATTAAATTGCAAAAAAGTAAAGTAAGAAATAAGGAAAGCAAGTAAACTAGAAAATGCAAGAGTAGAGAGAAGAGAATGGATGAATCCTTGCTTCACAAGTTGTCACTCCTTGATGTACACAAGCTTTCTCTCTCTTACAAACTCTCTCTTTACAAAATTTCTAGGGAAGGAGAAGAGGGTCTAAAGAACTAAAACCTAGAGAAAAACCTACAAAAATTACAAGCATCTACTAATTTCTCCTCTCTTCTCCCTTCTGTCTTTGCTCGCAGGTCCAGGTGTAGTATTTATAGGGCTCAGAGAGAAGCTTCGAGATCCAGGTTGTTGGCGCAAAATCCGGGATCCAACAACTTTACAACTGCCGCAAATTTGGCGGGAAATCCCAGATTTGGCGGCAAAATCTGGGCCGTTGAGCCCAGATTTTCTGGTACAGGTTTGTTGCGAGGTTGTTATCCACGTGGTCTTCTAGAATCTTGAGTTGTTACGTAGAATTCTCTGGATCCTGGATTCAAATTTGGGCTTTATCTTGGGCTTCGAATTAATCTCTTTAATTATTGCTAATTAAAGTGATTATTGGGCTTTCTCTCATTTCAGTTGTGGACCTATAAAAATATAGAGAAGATGAGTAAAAATCATATATTTATTTGCAATATGCATGAGGATTATGTGGTAAAATATGCAATATTGTGTATCAATCACACCCCCATACTTATTCTTTTGCTCGTCCCGAGCAAAACAAAGAAAAAGAAAAACTATACTACAAATTTATTACACCACTTTCGTAGGTGACACGATTGCACTGAGCGTGTGCAACAAGCCGTTAAACCTCTAGGTTACCCTAGAGGAGGAGTGTTGTCTCCTGAGGGTTTTCAGCGGATTGCACCCACAAAATCCTTAAAGAAAGAAAACAAATGTTAGTATTTTAAAAACACATTTTTTGAACAAGAGACATGTTTTCAAACTATTTTTGCAAAAATATAAGTGATCTAAGGTCATAAGTCCACCTATAATTATTCTTTCTTAAACTTAGTCTCCATGCAAGATCTTGTCTTCAATTAAGGTAAGAATTCAAAATTGGATTGAATATTTTATCTTTCATAAAACCTAGATAGTATGCACACCGTGCTAGTGAAGATTTCTGGGATTTCAACTCCAACCATCAAGCCATTTATTTATTTATATATATATATTTTTTTTTTCTTTTTTCTTCCCTTACTTTAGGCTTTCTAGTTTACCCTTGTAGCGAGCCTTTAACCGATGACTCCCAAACCAGACGGTCTTAGGGCACCAGATGAGAAAACATCCCTCAGGTTTAAGGTCTCGAGTAAAAAAGGCCACAAAACTAAAGGGGATTATTTATTTCCTTCACCACCGTTAGGCGTGAATAATCATGCTTCTTGAGGCATAATTATCCAGCTTAATAGGTGATGTTTTATTTATATATATTTTTTTTTCTTTTTCTTTTTTTTTATTTTTTATATGGCATTTTTGGTCTTTGTTTCCATCCCAAGAAATGTGTAAGTGTGAAGTGCATATTATCTAAGGCAAAAAATTCAAGATAAAAATATCTCACCAATTTTTCTTACTTAGCCTATAATTTCAAACAAGATCTATTATTTCAACTAGGTTTAAGATGTCATAATTAAGGCTTTCTTAATTTCTAAGATACATCTTAATTTTCTTAAAAATAGATCAAAACTTTGTCTCTTATTTCAAAAAGTTTTTTTTATTATTATTTATTTTTATTTCTAAAAAGAAGTGTAAAAGAAAGAAGATCTAAAAATTCTATGTTAGTAAACCCTCCCCCACACTTATTTCATGCATTGTCCTCAATGCATCATGATATATGTATGCATGAAATAGGTAAGAGGTAAGAAACTTTTAAAAAAAGTACAAAACAAATTATTTACAAAGAAAATATACAAGTGTAACCATTACCTAGGCTTTTGGTCGCTTTCCTCTGGCCCGTTTCCCATCATTCCAATGCGTCTGCTTTCGTGAGTTCAATTGGGAAACGGTTTGAATTATTGTAGCCTTAGGTATTTCCAGATTCAATTTTTTATTATTATCATTCACACTCATTCCACCACATTGTTCACAAACAAATTCCTTATCACCACTCTCACTCAGAATCTCATCACTTCCAATGTCAAGGAATTTCAGCTCTTCTACATATAATTTTTCAAAACTAAGATCAACATCCGGAAGTATGCAATCAGTTAACTGACCCCGAGTGGACTCATCTAGACAAATGATCTCATCAGCAAATAGGTCTTCAAAGGATATATCAATTGGAGGTTTGGATACAGTCACAGTTGGTTCATTGAAGGTAAAAATGTCCAAATCAACTTTCCCCTGTTGAAAGGGTACTCGGATAAGAGAATCACAAGATTGTGACTCATCTTTTGGATCTTCACCTTCTTCCTCACAATTGTTACTAATGAAACTAACCTCAAATGTTTGATCTTTTGTTTTACGAGGTTGTGTGTGGAAGACATTGTGTTCATGAGTCATGTTACCAAAGGTTAACCTCATTGATCCATTCCGGCAATTAATGATGGCATTTGCAGTAGCCAGGAATGGTCGTCCCAAAATGACAGGAGTTTGAGCCCTTTGATTGGAATTTGACACAGGTTTTGTTTCAAGGACTACAAAGTCAACAGGATAAATGAATTCCCCAACTTTGACAAGGACATCGTGAATTTCCCCCTGGGGTCTAGTGACAGAGCGATCAACCAATTGGATAGTCATTTGGGTAGGACAGAGATCACCTAACCCCAATTGTTGGTACATAGAAAAAGGTAGGAGATTGATGCTGGCCCCTAAATCAAGAAGTACCCTATTTATGGTAGTCTGTCCTATGATGCATGAAATGGTGGGGCTCCCTGGATCTTTGTATTTTACAGGAATTGGACCAGTGAGCAACTCAGTGATGGATGATGCTAGGAAGACTTTCTTAGGGACTTGGGTCTTCCTCTTCTTGGTGCACATTTCCTTTAAAAATTTGGCATATGATGGCACTTGTTGTATGGCATCAAGAAGAGGGACATTAATTTGGACCTTATTAAACATTTCTCTTATGTTCTCCATGTGAGCATTTGTCTTGTTATTTCTAAGCCTATTTGGAAATGGTACAACAGGCTTATAGGGTTGCTCATCTACCTTTTCTTTACCCTTGGCTTTTGAAGTGGATGGCTCTGTACTAGAAGATGGTTTGTCAGAAGTTGGTTGCATTGGGACAGGAGGTGTTGGCTTTTGTACAGGATGAGCTGGTGGACTAGAAACCCTATTGTTGACTTGTTTTCCAGATCTCAGGGTATGAATAGCATGACATTGACTGGGTCCTGAATCTTCCACTTCATTCAAAGGGAAGTGATGTTTGGGATTTGGCAGTGGCTGGTTTGGGAACATTCCATTTTGTCTTTCATTTACTGAATTAGCCAATTGCCCAATTTGGACCTGAACTTTATTCATATCCTGTTGATAATTCTTTGTAAAGGTTTCTAACATTTTCCTCAACTCTAATATTTCTGAATTATTCTGGGGTGGATGTTGATGATATGGAGACTGGAATTGTGATTGGTAGAGTGGTGGTGGGTTCTGATATGACTGTGGTGGACTTTGAGATGGATGAACATACAGTGAATTCTGATTGAAACTGGATGGGTGAGACTGAGCATTATATGGATGTGGAAGTGGTGGCATATGATGCTCAGGACCAGACTGACTCCATGAAAAATTTTGATGGTTCTGCCATCCTGAATTGTATGTGTTGGAGTATGGATGTCTGGTAAATGCTGCATTCATGTTCTCCTGAAATGATTGGGGCTGATATAATGGACACTCCTCGAAGACATGGCTAAGGTCATGACAGTTGGTGCAACCCGGTTTGATCACATGTGATGGGTTGACCTGATTTACAACAGAATTTCCTCTTGACTCAAGCAGCTCTATCCTCTTTATCAGTTGTGTGATCTTGGTTTCTGCAGCTATAGAGGATTCTATGGAGTGCGTACCAGTTCTGGAAGTGGTGGGAGTGGATTTATCAGGACATGACTCCCACTGAATGGTTTTCTCAGCTAGGGTTTCAAAGAGATCCCACCCCTGATGTTCATCTTTCTTCAAAAATTCCCCTTGGCACATGGATTCCAGGAGGGTTTTCGTTTGGTAATCTAAACCGTCATAGATAATCTGGCACAGACGCCATTTCTCTATGCCGTGATGAGGACACAGGGCTAGGAGGTCTTTGAAACGCTCAAGATACTTCCAGAAAGGTTCATTTGGTTCCTGCTTGAATTGCATTATATTCTTTCTCATGAGGGCTGTTTTGTGGATAGGATAGAATTTCTTAAGAAAGACCTTAACAAAATCATCCCAAGAAGATATGGAACTGACAGGAAGATTATAAAGCCATTTCTTAGCTAAATCCTTAAGTGCAAACGGTATGAACCGTAACCTAACAGCATCCTCAGTCAGTTGGGAAATTCTCATCATTTGGCATACCTCTTCAAACTCACGAATAAAGAGGTACGCGTCCTCAGACTCAAGACCATGGAATCGGGGAAGTGTATTAATGTATTGTGGTTTCAGCTCAAAGTGGTTTCCATTAGGCTCGGGGAGAAGAATGCAGGATGGAAGGGAGGTGCGAATCGGATAAAATCGATCTTGAAGTGAGACGTTGTTTTCCATTGAATCAAGTGGTTGTGCAAGTGCAAGTGTAGAAAGTCTAACAAGTCTTGCAGATTCTGAATCACGGAACCACTCTTGCATATACAATCACAAACAACGTGCACCGATCACACCAGCGAAAAAGAAAAAATGAAAATAACAAACAATAAAAGAAAAATCAATCCAAGCTTCTAGGATTCCTGGACCTAGACGGCTCCTAACTGATTAGATCGTCCACAGGAGGTTTAGTGTAGACTTTGACTATAAGCGAATCAGCCAGGAAAGGGTAAGGTTGGTGGGAGGTTTTCCGTCAGAGACGTTCCTTAATTAAGTAACCAGCAACCTTCGGGCTTTCGGCCCTCAATCCCTTTCCTAGACAGTGATTTTACAAAAGTCAATTTCCAACACTTTTCCTCCTTAGGATAATCTCCTAAGTGAGTCTGAGATGTCCCTAGGGCCAACGTCTATCAGTTTTTATTTACAAGCTTGGGATTGTGAGTGCTGGAGATGGTGGTTTTCGGGCTAAGGAAGGGGTGATAAAATCCCCACCTTATCTTATTTATGGGTATGCCCTTAAAATCGATTTGTGCAAGTGTACGATATCAACAAATAAGGTTCACTCAAAGCGTAATTAAATCAAACAAAGAGTGAGTCCTAGTCTAGATGCAATGCGTACGTACCTTGCCTCCAGCACTCTTCAACAGTAAAAGTAAAGAAATTGAAAGACACGTGCCTAGAGTGCAAATGTCTAAACAATTTTAACGTTAACAACCAATTTTTTACTGTTGATTATTAAGCAGGAGTATGGTGAAGAATACAAGAAAAAATTATTGCAGCAGCTGTATTTTGCAGAGAAGCAAGCCCTGCAGAAATTAGGTCAGTAGTGATCTCCTCTTTGCCGCAATTCTGCGGCAAAAACCCAGAATTGGCGGCAATTTGGAGGGATCCTGGTCTGTGCTTTCGATAGCAGAGGCCCAGGTCCACTTATATGTCACTGCAATGCAAAGTTCCTGTTTTCTTCAACCTGTAACCTGCAACAGAGAAGAAGATTCGTTCAGTTCTTCACTTTAAACCTACAACGTTGCTCTCCCCGGCAACGGCGCCATTTTTTGATTAGACGGGAAAGGTGTCGTATTATGGAGTATAAATGAGCACAAATATATGTATTCAATTAAGGAGATAAGGTTTAGAAACAACCTCAAGTGCTTAGATCACTCCACAAATGTATGAAAGATGATTAATATACCCTTTCTTATCTCCGTTATAGCATAGGGCTATACCGAGTCGATTCTCAGGGAGAGCTCGCGATGGAAGCTTTACGATAGGTAGTGAAGAAAAGAAAACGAAGATTCTTCTTTGCTTTAAAAGAATAAAGAATCAAATGAAAAAGAAATAAAAGAATGGATGGATATGTTCATGATGGAAAATGTAAAAGAAATCAAAATCAAGATTGGATTTGGACTAACAACTTAAAAGAAAAGAAAACTTTAAAAAACTTGAATGGAAGAAAACCATGACTAGCTAACCTTACTACCTTGCCAAAACTTACTAAACTCCGTGATAGTGAATGCGTGCCTCATGTTGATTCATCGGCATGGATTTGTCTTGCGTGTTGATCTAATTACTTTCCCACTTGGATGACGGGGGTTTAACCCATCGGAGAAGAGAAGACCATCCAACTTGCAAGATTAAAGATAGCAATCACCCATGAGTTAGTAGTTAGCAAGGTTAGTGGTTAACTAGTACATGGTAGAAAAATTTAGCTAGTCATGGTGCAGTATTTATAGGGCTCAGAGAGAAGCTTCGAGATCCAGGTTGTTGGCGCAAAATCCGGGATCCAACAACTTTACAACTGCCGCAAATTTGGCGGGAAATCCCAGATTTGGCGGCAAAATCTGGGCCGTTGAGCCCAGATTTTCTGGGACAGGTTTGTTGCGAGGTTGTTATCCACGTGGTCTTCTAGAATCTTGAGTTGTTACGTAGAATTCTCTGGATCCTGGATTCAAATTTGGGCTTTATCTTGGGCTTGGAATTAATCTCTTTAATTATTGCTAATTAAAGTGATTATTGGGCTTTCTCTCATTTCAGTTATGGACCTGTAAAAATATAGAGAAGATGAGTAAAAATCATATATTTATTTGCAATATGCATGGAGATTATGTGGTAAAATATGCAATATTGTGTATCAATCACCCGCCCCACTGAGTACGAAAACACTATTACAACGTACATATGTTGGGCGAAAATACCCTCACATATGTATGTTAAGCATAACAGTATAATCAGGAATCAGAGTACGGAAGCACAATGGTAATATACATTCCAATATTATAGTCCATGCACATTGTTATTACAGTATATGATCCAATGTCATATGAATATTACATCACTGGAGTGCACAAAAATATGAATTACAGGAGATTAGCAAAATAAGGAACTGAAAGATGCTCCCGAGCTGGAAAGGGATCTTGAGAGCTAGTCAAAGGAAATAGATCGGGAGGATCTGGTACTAAGTCTCCAGGCTTCCGCCTGGTTCTGATCCTGCAACTTGCTATGATCCCACTGCGCACTCTGATCGTGCTCTCGTATCTGTACATGCAGATCCACGGTTGTCAGGATGCAACCCAGCGAGCACATAAGAAAGCCAAGCGGTGTGCGCAAAAGCAAATACACATGTACAAAAAATAAATGAACTTATGTGAAAACATGTTTATGCATGCATGAAATCATGTCCAAATTATATCAATGAAAGCATATGTAATTCATTAACTATATATGTATAATGTAAATGTAGGCAAAATTAATTGTATAAACTCCGTATCTGGATCTATGAGATTAGTACGTCAAGGGGTTAATCCAAATAAGGAAACCCTCATCTAAATACCATACACCTCCCTTCACCATCAATTGGGTATATACATACTGAGAGTTAGCATTGTCGAGTCTTGTCATGTTTGTGGAATCATGTCAGGTCATGTCTGTAGAATCATGATCAGTATAGGAGTTAAGTCAGTAACATGTTTATTGTTATTATTATTAGGACTCGTCCTACTCGGATGTTTAGGTATGTGCCCTAGCGTCCCAGTTCACAATATATCCATATAGGAGTAGTCCGAGATTGGTTATTTAAAACTGATGAGAAATCAAGGTATCATCTTCATAATGGGCCCGTTACATACCCGGGACAACGACCTAACATGGTTGGATATGGTCTCCAACCCACATAACCCCCAGACATGCCTGGGAAAAAGAAAAGGAAAAAGAAATAGAAATGCAAATATTAGATTGTTGGGGGGTTATGTGTAAATTTCCCCTAAGAAAATAATAAAAAAATAAACAAAAAGAAAATTGGAAAAGAAATGAATTTAGAGAACAAAGAAAAGAAAAAAATAGAAGGAGAGAGAAAATATTTAATTAAATAATTAGTTAAAAAGAAAAATTATAAAATTCTCGGGTAGAATCAATTACCACTGCAGAGTCTCGTGTAAAAATTTAAGGTCAAATGAAAGAAAATACGTACATGAAATGACATGTGTACGATCAAAATGTCAAAAACCGAAAAAGGATACGTATTCTGGAATCAGGGTATTACATTTCTTCATCTTCATATTCAAGATGGCTAGTTGAGACCATGTTGATTGAAAGATTTTTGAAGATATCACCAATACTGACGTCTGATTCCCATGATGATGTGCCTGATAAGTGATCATGATATAGAGATTTTTTAGACTCGAAGTCTGATGGAATTGGTGTTGACACATTGCCTAATCCCCTTTGAGTCTTGTGGTAGTAGTCAGAGGTTTTCCCTTTTGGTATAAAAGATCGAAATAGTGTTCGTCTTGCTTGACAAAATTCAAGCCAGACCTTTTAATAAGTCATCCCTTATTCTCCATCATACAGTGTGAATTTTACCCTTAATAAGAGAATTGTGGGGACTGAAAATCATCATCCGAACTCCTGCGAGTCATTAGTTCAGATTTGATTCTTTCGAATAGAATTAGTTTCTGATCCTTGTGCTTGGCTGGCACTTCAAAAAAGGCTCCATGTGCGTCACTGGTCTTTTCATGTACCATGAATGATGACCTTATTAGTGCGCGCAATGATGTCAAAGCATCTATTGCACACCAAGGATCACTATCTATGTCAGTATTAGTATCTGACGGTACAAAATCAGAAGCTAATAGAGAAAGGTAAGCCAAATCTAAATTCTCATTGATATACCACTTGCCTTCATCATTGGAGGTATTATTGAGATCGAGCGTATTAATGCTCATTACAAGTGGATTTAGCTCCCAGAGGCAATCTTCTTCTGGCTCTGGTTCGTTGTCAGCTTCGTTGCGAAAGTCTGAGTCCTCCGGCGATGGATCCTCGGCAGCTTCAAAAGGATCTTGGTAAAGGAGAGAGTCCGTGAAGTAGTTCTCTACCCCTTGAACGAATGCTTCTCAACAATCAATGTTCTGATATATCCTTCTTCATCAGCGTATTTCATTATCTGGTGAAGGGTGAATTGGATGATAGAATTGCGGTAATCCATGAACGTCCCAGGAGTAGTTGTATGACACGTCTACATCAATCACGTAACATGTCACTTCTGACCGTAGGTCTCTGATCTGGCATCTGAGCTTGATCTTCCCCATCGATCCTGTCCCATAGGCGTGATGCCATAAATGGTTGTCTGGGTTTCCCTCAGCCAGTGAGTAGGTATCCCCAGATATTTCATGATTCTGCGGGACATAATGCTCAACGCAGACCCTGGATCAACCTGAATGCGGCTCACTTTGAATGATCCAAAATATCTTGTGTAGTCCAGGGGTCCATCATGTTTTTCTTTAATCTGCATATCATCGGGAGTGAATGTCATACAAGGAAATTGCTTGGAGGTCTGGAGATAATGTCCTTCCTCTCCCACTTTGGGTCCAGCCAAAATCTGGGCGATGAAAGCCTCTAAATCAGCTAGGGCTTCTCTGAGAGCTTCTCTCGTTTACTTGAAGAGTCTCAAGATCTCCTAGAAAGTGATTCTGGCCAGAATGTTGGCCAACTGAGTCAAGTTGTCGAAGCGAAAGGTGTTGACGACCCTTTCGCTTTATGGTTTTGGAGAGCTTTAGCATATCGAAGCTCTTTTTGCTTATTCATGGGCTGCTTTGTAGATTGTTTGGATGTTTCTTTGGCCGTCTGAGATGAACTTGCAACCACGTCGTCGTACTTCTTCCAACACTATTGGTCGGACTGAGTTCCTGCCATGGGAAGGGCACCCTGTTCTGTGGTGAGAATAATTTCTTCCTCCTCTGAGTCAGTAATTGAGGCAACATCTGTCTCAGCTTCTCTCGAGGAAACACATATCACTTTGCAAGTGGATGCCTTTCCTTTACTTTTGAACTTCCTGTTGGTGATAATAGTCCACTGCAGGCTTTCTATGAGATCGGGATGAATCCACATATTCTCTCCTTGAGGAGTTGGAACAGGGATCAAACCCTTCTTCTTCTTATTGTGGGGATCAGTATTGATCACCCTTAGTTCCCCTTTGGGCATGGAAACCACTCCTGTTGGCGCTAATTGGAAATCCCTGCCAAATTGAAGGGGTACCAAGGATGTCATATTGGCAGTCACCTTCTTCTGCTCTGAGCGGAGTTTGAGTTCATCTATATCTATTAGAGCCTGGAGGACATACATGAAGATGCAACAACTCTTTGTGGGGTGTGTGAGCATCCTGTGGTATAAGCAGTAGATGGGATCACCCGTCTTGCCTACAACTTTAGGACGCCTTGTATCTGGCAGATTGAGCTTGTTGCTTTTGTGGAGAACTTAAACAGGGAGACAACGTGCTCATCTTTGAAAGAATATTGCTTGTTGGTTTGCACCAGTTTTGAAGAATTGCTTCCTCTTGCTGGCTTAGGCTTGGAAGGAGATTTAACCTCTACTGCCACAATGTCCCTTCTTCTCGATTGAGAAGGTGATTCTGGAGCGCGTCGCATTAGTTTCTCTGGTCTTGGCTTACCTTCTTTTTCTTTAGTCTTGACCTTGGCGACAATCTCCTCTGCTTGCTCGCGTTGTAACACCAACTGCTTCTAAGTGTGACACTCGACCACTTCTATCTGAGCTGGGAATGCGGTTTGCAGATTGTGGCGGCAAATCTTTACCATTGTAAACTGCGTCATGCCACTCGAACATCAGAGTGTCATACTCTGAAACCTCTCCACAAATAACTTGATGGACTTTCCTTTTTTCCGCTTTGTTACAAGGAGAGTGGGCACCGATATCTCTGCATCATCTTCGAAGAAGCGAGCCAGAAACAGCTTCTTGAGGTCAGCCCATGTCTTGATAGATCTAGTAGAAAGTTTTACGAACCATTCAAAGGCTAGCCCCTTGAGGGTACCAATGAAAAAATGAGCCATGATGGCATCGTTTGGTAGTACATTCCCAGTTTGGGATTTGAAGTACTATATATATGCTAGTTCGGCGACCCTTTACCGTCAAAGGTGTGCAAGGTCGGTGCTTTAAACTTAGGGGGATAATGAGCAGCATCCCACCCTACCAGGTATGGCCGGATTATTTTTGTCGCTTGGAGATTACTTCGATTAATAATGGCCTACAGGCGTTTCTCAAGATTGTTCATACGCTTATTAGAGTGATGGGCTCTATTTTCTGAACCGTCCTCCTCTTCAAATGAAGATTTGGGAGGTTCACAATTGAAGTTATTCTCACTCTCAGTTTTCTCAGAAGAAGAGATTTTCCCCTGCTTTTGCTTCCCCTTACTCTTGCTAGAGGAAGCGTGTAATGCCCCGATCCCGTGGGTACGGAGACGTTACTGCGACGTATATACGCAGGTCGAAAATACCCTCACGTATATACGCTAAGCATCAGTACAGGCAAGAATCAGAGTACGGAAGCATGTGGTGCATTATACATTCCAACATATGATTATAATTACAAAGTTATCACCAGTTGTGACATAATATTATAAGAATATTACATCACCGATAGGCGCAAATGCGAGAATACAAATAGATGTACAAGTATGAATAGTACAAATGGCACTCACGAGTTTATAGAAGGAAAACTCGAGAAATACGCAGGGGGCCTGGAAGTATGGGGCTTCAGACGGTCTGCTGGTGATCCACGCTACCGCTGCACCTCTCAGGTCAGCAACTGGGAGAATCCACAAGCTCCAAGCTCCAAGACCTGGACATGAGGATCCAGGAGAGTCAGAACTCCCCAGCGAGTGGTGATGCTAATGTCAAATGGCGTGCATAGATAAATACACGTGTATCGATAAATCTAAATCATAAACATGCATTGAAAACCGTGTCATGAGCACAGGCACACAAGAGCAAGTAGATATATAGCAAGTGATATCTAGCAGAGATTACTCATGGGATAATAAGATAAGGGCGGTAGACTGGTGAAATAGAATACAAGGGGTAAGGCAGGATGTAAGCAGCTCTAATATAGTAATAATCATAAAACTGAAAATCTGAAGTAAAACCCGATGGAAGCAAACTCGGCAAAGCATACAACGGATACATAGATGGTATCTTTTATTATTATTATTACTTGTTTTACCTAGATGTCTAGATATGTGAACTAGCGTCCCAGCACACATATATCCACATCTGAGTAAAGTAAGGTTATTATTGGAAACCAACGGGGGTATCAACGAACAATGATTACAGTGAGTCCCGTGCATACTGGGACCGTGGCCTAGGATGTTCCGTTGCTGGAGGATGGAACCTACCGCAAGGCGATCAGGAGGGTCTTATAGGATTCCATTTTTAAGATGGTACCATGAAGGAGGGAGCCAGCACTCCCCTCGGTCACCTAGAGGCCCTCAGGTCAGACCGAAAGTTTTAGTTGCACAACATACCCTATACCACTGTAAACACAAATATGTATTGATATTCACAAGTTTCCCCTAACCCGATGTAAGTTATCCCATTTTATAGTTTATTAGATAATTATCAAATTCCGGGAATGAGCAAGAACAAGCCAGGAATATCAGGAATACATGTGTATCAGGAGTACAGTTTGTACTGAAATATATAAAGTTATAATCAAGATGTCAGGTCATCATTCCCGTTATCGTAATAATTATAAGAATCAAGTACGTCATGTCGGGTGTCAAGTGATAGCATGACAGGAGGGTGATAATAGACAGGTTGTTGGCCCAAAGGTTACAATCCCCAGGTTATGTGTTTTGATGTTAACAAACCATATAAAAGTTATTTGGTACTAACAGAAGTTCAAGAATGAATTTCAGGTTGGTACAGGTATTGATGGTTCAATTCTCAAGCATGAGATATTAGGCTCTAGCTCAACACTGCTCAACATCAAGTTTCAGTTTTTTTGTTAAAGATTAGTATATATGTTTGAAGCTCAAAAACACACACATAAATTGCATGTTTTTCAAAAGAATATTTTTAGCTTTTGATTATCAAACCTTTATAAAATATACTTTGTTTTATAATCAGTATACTTAGTTTTCTATATTTCAAAAACCTTACAAAAATCTTTTCAAAACATAACATATTTTCAAAATGTATTTTAGGCTGGTTTTCTGTTTTGACCAAGGTCGGTCGACCGTGCCTGACCGTGCCTATTACAGGCCTGAACGGTCGACCGCACGGTCGACCGGAGTTCTGGCAATTGGGGGTGTGCACGTTATGCACGTTCCCGGTCGACCGGACGGTCGACCGGTCCCCGTTGCGGTTAACCGGGTAGTCGATCGACTGTAATCAGGTTAGCCTCGGTTGTCACGGTCTAACAACCGGTCGACCGGAGGGCTAACGGTCAGCTTTTTTGAATCTACAGGTAGACCGGCCGGTCGACCGCTAGTCTGCCAGTTTGGCAGAAACGGCTATTTTTTTAATAGGCTGTTTTAAAACATGTTTAAATTAAAAAAATGTGGTAAGCTGTATTAGAGGGTCAATTTCTACCTCTTTTATGCTGGTAAAGCTATTCTATGTTTGCACTTCTAAAACAATATACAAAGGGATAGGGTTCAGTTTTACACAACAAAAAAATTCAAAAATCAAAGTTTTGGGATTTCAAGTGAAAGAGCTTTTTGTTTTCAGTTTTGTGCTATTATTTTCAACAGTCTTCTTCCAGTTTTGATTCTTAAAATCTCTTATACTTAGAAATTTCACTTACAAAACCTTGAGCTTCAATCTTATATATTATTCCCTAGGGTTTTGTAAAGAAGTATTTTCAAGAGAGAGTTTGTGGTCTTTTGATCACCCAGTGCTTATTGTATTGTTGCTACGCTACCTCTGGATTAGAGGAGTGTGTTGGGGAGTTGTGTACTCCATAGTGGCTGTAATTTCCTTGGTGGAAAGTTTTAGTGGATTGGAAATCCTTCACGGTGGTGAAGGCGGGGACGTAGAGCGGTGGCTCGAACCTCGAAACAAATCTCTTTGTTTGCGATTGATTTCTTGTCTCTCTGATCTACTTTATATTCATTCATTGTCGATCTGTACTCATTACAATAAGATTGGATTGAGCACCTCAAAATCTTATCTAGAGGAATCACGAGGAAGAAGTTCAAGAGTATATGGCTTCTAATTTTGCTTTGAGTAATCGTTTGCATCATCTCATTTTTATTTTGCATTGAATATTGAATTGGTTAGTCTTACACCTATTCACCCCCTCTGCGTGTAATTTCAATTGGTATCAGAGCAAGGTCTCTAGTTTTGGCTTAACCTCCTTAGAGAGATCCTAATTTGTTAATCATTCTATTAATTTCTTCATTCATCCACTAGTAAAAATGGTCAACAGTATTAGGACCCCTCCCAAGTTTGATGGCCTTAACTTTCATATATGGAAAGTCAGGATGACTGGATTTTTGCAATCCCTAGGAAGCCGGGTGGCAAAGGCGGTAACAAAGCAAAGTACAACCATAGGAAACGATGGCAAGGAAAGGAGGATAAGAAAATCATCTGCTTCAACTATCGGAAGCCCGAACACATCAAGGCCGAATGTCCAGATTTCAGAAACAAGCTGTCTTCTTCAATCAAGCAAAAGAAGCCATTCATGAAGAAAGCTCTCAAAGCCACATGAGATTCAGAAAGTGAATCCGAAGAAGAGGTGGACGCAGCAAATATGTGTTTTATGGCAAACACACCCAAGGTAAATTTTGAACCATCTATTGAGGATTAAGAATTAACTAAAGATGTTATAGTAAATACATTTGTAGAACTTTCAGATAATTATGATTCTTTAAAGAAAAATTTTCTAAATATGAAAAAGGAAAATGAAGTTCTTCAAAATAAAGTTATTACTCTTTTCAAAGAAAAAGATGATTTGTCATCCACTCTTTTATCAACACAAAAGAATTTTGATGCATACAAGATTTCATGTAAAGCTAAGTTTCCCAAGATTGATGAAAATAAAATTTCTATCTTAAAAACTAAAATCAACAATTTGGGAAGTGTTTTAAAGAAATGTGAGTTTAATAAAGCTAAATTAGAAGACATGTTTTCCAAGAAAAATACTTCAAAGAAACACATTCATACTACACATGCTCACACTTCTAAATCACACACCAAGTATGCTCATGCACATTATGTTTTCATGTATGGTAAAATTTATAAATGTACTTATTATGGCCGAAATGGTCATCTAGTTAATTTTTTTATGATCGTATAAATGGTACTAACAATCATGTTTAAGTTCGAAGTGCTAATGTCATAGGACTCAAGAAAATATGGGTATCAAAGTCAACAACTCCATTATTTGATACAGGTACACACCAAGGCACCAAGACGTAAGGAGTGGTGGTATCTTGATAGCGGTTGCTCAAGGCACATGACGTGGGACATCAACAATTTTGTAACCCTTTCAAGGTACGATGAAGGTGGCACCGTCACCTTCGGAGATGATTCCAAGGGCAATCAAATGATGCCACAAAAGAAGAAGACTATCGCTTTCAAGTCTACTTCCGCCATCTTTGAAGATGAAGAAGAAGATGATGATGAAGAACTATCTCTCCTCATAAGAAATATAAGAAGAACATACAACAAAGCAAAGTACAACCATAGGAAACGATGGCAAGGAAAGGAGGATAAGAAAATCATCTGCTTCAACTATCGGAAACCCGAACACATCAAGGCCGAATGTCCAGATTTCAGAAACAAGCTGTCTTCTTCAATCAAGCAAAAGAAGCCATTCATGAAGAAAGCTCTCAAAGCCACATGAGATTCAGAAAGTGAATCCGAAGAAGAGGTGGACGCAGCAAATATGTGTTTTATGGCAAACACACCCAAGGTAAATTTTGAACCATCTATTGAGGATTGTGAATTAACTAAAGATGTTATAGTAAATACATTTGTAGAACTTTCAGATAATTATGATTCTTTAAAGAAAAATTTTCTAAATATGAAAAAGGAAAATGAAGTTCTTCAAAATAAAGTTATCACTCTTTCCAAAGAAAAAGATGATTTGTCATCCACTCATTTATCAACACAAAAGAATTTTGATGCATACAAGATTTCATGTAAAGCTAAGTTTCCCAAGATTGATGAAAATAAAATTTCTATCTTAAAAACTAAAATCAACAATTTGGGAAGTGTTTTAAAGAAATGTGAGTTTAATAAAGCTAAATTAGAAGACATGTTTTCCAAGAAAAATACCTCCTGGTATCAGAGCCATGTTTCTTGCATATTGGTTAGCATAAGTGCGTGTCAACTGACCTGTTGAATTTTGTAGGCGTTGGTAAGCGTTGGTAAGCTTGTAAGTCCGTTGGCAAGCCCGTTAAGATTAGGGTGTTCCAGGCATTGTGTTCCCGTGTTCCAGTCTACTGAAAGGTCAAACCCCTCAGTTAATTACGCACAAGTAATGACCAATATTGTTAGAAGAATGTTTCTAGGTTCTAGTTCGACCTCAGGATCTGACAGAAAGGTAGTAAAGAGTATAGAAGATATAGTTCAGGAAGATTTTTTAGAATGGAGAATTCCTAATGAAAAAATAGAAAATATTTATAGTATAGGCACCTTTAATTTCAAAACTTCATACGCTATTAAAATTCATGAAGAGACATTTAATATTCAAAATAAATCTAAACCATTCAATTATTGTCCAATCTAGCATTAAAAGAATTCCTTAGGAAAGGATTCCGCTATATGCATTTCGGATTGATTCAAATTGCTATTAAACCCTTAGTCCACACTGGTGTAGACATTCCTGTATACACAGCCCTAAGAGACAAAAGATTAAAAAGATGTAAATCATCTATCCTATCCATGATTCAAACTAATATATGTAATGGACCAGTTTACTTCAACTGTATGCCTAATTACTCTGTATCCTTGACAGATCCATTATTCCTGAATTCATTAATCCTAGACGTCCACTTACAAGGTGATGAGTTCGAAAGATTCACCGAACAAGTAACAGTTATGTATAAGATGTATTTTAAATTAATGAGTTCCCATATGAACCCGAAATTCAAAATGATAGGCTCCTCTATTCAAGAAGAAACTGTTCTCCTTCAGATTGAAGCAGAGCAGTCAAAGACTTTTGTCCCCAAAAGATTAAAATGGAATGAGATCACTATTCCAGAAGAGTTCAAGATAGAAAACCCCCAAACTCCTAGAGACATCGAGAGAACTGAGATCTCAGACATAATAGAAGAAGATGACGGAACAGTATTAATCAGATTCAACTCTGTAAGAGAAAGACCTTCAACCTCATACAGATACGCTGAACATAGTAGAAATTCATGTTCTGAATATTCATTCCAACAACCCATCAAAGTATTCCATAAATCACCTCTTCTAGAAGTTAATCAAGAAAATTACTCTCCAACATCATCCCAAATGAAACCAGACTTTACAGGCCAAATCAATATGATTAAAAAACCATTCATTAGCGATAGTTTTGGACTAATGAAAGAGTTCCGAGAAGAGTCCGAACAGTTCGATTGGTTCTCAAAACTTCATAGGACTTACCAAGAACAATTAATAAAAAGATGGATCACTGACATAGAAAAACATGAGATTAATTTCAATTTTGAAATATGGTTACAATATTATTTAGTAAAACAAGGTATCCAAAACCCTTACAACCAATCTCAAATTGATGTTCAAACAAGCCTATATAAAAAATGGCAACTAATAGATGGAAACACTGTGACTTCAATCCATCCTCTATTACAATCTATCAAGATTCCAACCAATGAAGGAGAAGTAACCGCTTCACCTTTCAAACGAGGGAAAAATAACAACGAACCAGTCAACATAGAAGACATTAAAAAGATATACCATCAAAATAATTATTCAAATCAGATGTTGCACACCATAGCACATCAAGTTGATTCCCTGTCAACAGAAATTAAAGGAATACAGAAGGAGTCAAATCCTAAGTTCCCATTAAGTTATTCAACACCACATTTCCAGCCGACTAGTTTGGCAGTAGAAACGATTCAACCAATGAACTTATTAGGACAAATAACTCAAGCTCTAGAAAAAATTAATGAAAATATTCCAAGCACATCAAAAATAAATACTTTTGAAGAACAAAATGAATCAGAGTCTGAGTATACTAACAATTCGGATAATTCATTAGTACAACAAATAAGTCAAATAGAAAACAATATCCAAGGAACAGATCAAAATCTAGAAATCAATCGGATTAATACAAGATACAAGAAAAATAATAATTGGAGTAACAATTACAATTCATACAAAAATAACTAGCGTAACGGCGAAACTAGGAATTATTACCCTAGGCCGACACCTCCAGACATTCAGTATGAAGAAAAGGCAATATTCAACTCAAGCTATGATGGCACTTCGGTCTACGAATGGAATATAGACGGAAAAAGCGAGTATGAAGTACTAAATACTTTACAAGAAATGGGTATGGCTGCAACAGCCTATAAAACCAATCGATTACCAGAACAAAATGCCACGGTCTACATAGTTACTGGATTCACTGGACAATTAAAATATTGGTGGGATAATTCATTGACATTAGAAGAAAACAAACAATTTTAAATCATGAAATAGAGATAGAAGATGCTCAAGGAACAATTACAAAAAAAAATGATTCCGCTAGTTTCCTCATAGTTACAATAGCAACACATTTTGTGGGAAATCCTGCAGAAGAATTAGGATCTTCAAAAATATTCCTTACTAATTTAAGGTGTCCAACCCTTTCTGATTTTAGATGGTATAAAGATATGTTCCTAACTCATGTATTAAAACGGACGGATTCAACCAAATCATTTTGGAAAGAAAAATTCATAACAGGATTACCCAATCTATTCTCACAAAGAGTTTTTACAAGCATCAAAAAGGCTATGGGTGTTGAAGACGATAATATTGATTTTAGCACCATAACATATGGTCAATTATTTGCATTTGTCAAAAAGGAAGCATTACAAGCCTGTCAAGAATTAAAATTCCAAGCCAAATATGGTAGCAAACGTAAATAAATGGGCTCCTTTTGTGAAGCATTTGGTATCACATGAATAAGGGCTCCTTCAACTAAAAAGAAGCGTAATCAAAAAATGAATCCCTACAAAGGTCGAAGACGTAACTATTCTCAAAATTATTACCAAAACAAATCCAAACTAATTAATTATTACAAATGTGGCAAACCTGGTCACATGGCAAGTAAATGCAAATCAAAAGGAAAAAATAAGATTAACGAAATTATAGATAACCTGTCAGACGTAGTCATCGACGCAAGGAAAAAACTAAAAGAAAGACTACAAATCTATTCTGAAATTAATAAGATATCCGATGGCGATGATTTCTATAATTCATCAAACTCTAGCGATTCCGATTATGAATGTAAAAGAATCAATATGATTAAAGAAAATACTTTAAAAATACCCAGAACAAGCAATTCAAAAAGAGAATCAAAAGAATTAATATTCGATATGATACAACAAATTCCTGATTTAAAAACGCAAAAGGAACATCTAGAAAAATTAAGAGCTCTAATAGTTAATGAAGAAGAAGAAAAGGATAATTTAACTCAACCTTTCAGTATTTCAAAACTCTTTGAAACTTATCCAATAAATACTAATTTAGGAACGAGACCAAACGACATTCATAAACTCCGAACGAAAATACAAGTATTAAAAGAAGAAATAAGATACATTAAAGAAAATCTATGACAAGTAGAGACAAAAAATTTAGCCTATGAAACACAAATGTGCCTTATCCAAAACCAAATTGATAAATCAAGAGAAAAAACAACTGCATCAGAATCATTGGAGGAACCACTTCCCTTCTCCCTAAATGAAATAAATATTTCAACCACTCGCCCTTCAAACCCTAAATTCATCTCCACCATTGAGAGATTCAACTACCAAAAATGGTTCATATTCATAACTCTGGCCATCAACGATTCAAAAATAACATTTACAGCCATGATTGGTTAAGAAGCCGACCATAGTGTAATTAGAAACGGTATCCTCCCAACAAAGAATTATGAACCCACAAAAGAAAAATTAATTACAGCAAATAATTCACCTTTAAAGGTTATGGGGAAGATAACAAAAATATCAATATGTAATGAAAGAATTTGTTTCAAACACCAATTCATTGTTATTGAAAATTTAAATACTGATATAATATTAGGAATACCATTCTTAACTCAAATTTATCCATTTTGGGTTGATTCAAAAGGACTAGGAACGAGAATCATGGGACAAGAGATCATATTTAGGTTCATAACCCCTGTCCAATACAAAGAATTAAATACCCTACAAACCAATTCAATTTACCATAGCATAAATCTGATTTATAGAAGAAAATCATTCATGCATTCCCCATGCATTCATGATAATTCAAGACACTTCATTCAAACAAAATCCCCTTTTAATCCATGGATTCCTGACCACAGATTCATGATGAACAAAGATAAAGGAAAATCCCCAATTCAAAAGTCGGTCAATCCCAAAGATTATGAGATAAAGATCTCACCTCTTTTGACCTCTCCTATTCAGAGTCCCAACAGATTTCAAGTCCTTGGCAACTTTCCTCCTCTTCCCTTTGCTATAACCACTCCAACAAAAACTCAAAGTACTCCACGACCTCAATCCGACTCATCTCCATATTTCATTAAGAAAAACCCTGAGCATTTACTCCTCACCAATTTCACAGAGACTCCTGATTATAAAACACTTTGTTCATTCATAAATAAAATCCTACCATCCGGCTGCCAATGGCTTCCAGACGATCCACTCAAAACTCAACGGTACTATGAACTTGTTCTCATTGATTCCGGCTCAGTTGAACTCTATCACACCATGGACAAAAGCAATCCAGACAAGATCTCTTATTCCAAATGCGTAATTAAGAGAATAATTCGGCCCATAGAATGGGCTTCTCTCGCCACAACAAGGGAGTTTACGGTCAACTACATCCCAAAGGGATACACTTATCATGACTACAGAATGGCCTGGTATCGGGCATTCCTCCTCAGGCCTTTCGATCATTCATGGTTCTTTACATTCCATTCCAACTGTCAAGAAGAATTCCCAATATGGTTCTATGAATGGTGGCATTCATACGGGCCTACGACCGACATACTACCACCAACAATACTCAAAGGCTTCAACCGCTACCTCTTCCAAGCTAAGGGACTACATTACATCAAAACAGTTCAATTCTACAAGGAATTCAAAGTACCATGGATTTTCTGCTGGAATTACCAAATCATTCAGCACTACAATGTTGCAGATAAATTTTCAATGAGCCTATTCTGAGAATTCAAAATCAAGTGGTGGGACAAATTCAATAGGAACCTATGCTCAGAAACAGCAGTCAGTGAATTCCTCACCGCAGGCAAAAAACTTCAACATCAGATCCATCAAATTTCTCAGAAAGCGGATTCTCCAATAACTTCAAAACCCACTCAAAAGGCTCCAACGACAATCCAAGAAGATTCCGACTCTGAAGACGAATTCCAACAATTCCTAAAATTCCAGAAATTCAAAAGATGCAAAAGCACCTCGACAAGTCACGAGTAAGTTCCACTGCATCCTCTTCACCAATTGATCCAGCACACGATCTGATAGGAGGTCAAGATCCATTTGACATGTAAAAAAAAAGGGGGGTTAAAATCCATCACAAGCACTCGCCAGCCAGCTTCAAAAGCCGCAGAAAAGAGAACCATTCAACAAAAACAACAAAAGATTTCAAAGAACCAGCACTCAAGGATCAGCACTCAAAAGATTCTCCACAAAAGACAAAAGGACCAGCACTCATAAGACCAGCACTCATCAAAAGCAGATTCCTTCTCCGACAAAGTACGACAAGACTCAAAGATTCCAAAGCAGACTCGACAAAGCAGATTCCTTCTCTGACAAAGTACGACAAGACTCAAAGATTACAAAGCAGACTCGACAAAGCAGATTCCTTCTCCGACAAAGTACGACAAGACACATAACTACAAGATTCCAAAGCAGACTCGACAACTGATAGAAGCAAAAGACGACAAAGCAGATTCCTTCTTTGACAAAGTATGACAAGATGCGAAACTGACTCACAGACAAGATTCCAAAGTGAAAGCTGACTCAAAAGAAGACAAGACTCAAAGCTGACCTCGACACAAAGCTGACCAGATTCCTTGACAAGACTCAAAGTTCGAAGAGACACAAAAGCAAATGCAAGATTCCTTGTCACTCCAGAAGACTCAGCCTCTTCCTATAAATTGAAGACCACTTCATTCATTGAAAAACAGAACTGGAAAGAGCAAAAAGGGAGCAGAATTCCCCTTTGTAATCAAAAATCCTCTCCCTTCTCCTTTCAAGCTGTATTCCTACTTCTTCTTGTATCCAGTCTCCAAGATAATTAACTCAACACAAGCTTTGTAAGCTCTCGATCCAACTGTAATTCATCCTTTTGAAATAATATTCCATCTTTACCCCATATCTATTATTAGATCTCGCATATGTCGATCAAAAATTCTCACAACAGGGTTGCATTGCGCACCTCTAACTGATTTCAAGAGGAATCTAGAGGAAGAAGTTCAGAACCCTTCACAGGGTATTCGGCTTCTGGTCCTATTCATGAGCGATCGTCCTGCAACTGTTCATAATTATTATTCATAATTACTATTCATAATTACTGTTCATAATTACTGTTCATAATTACTGTTCAAAATTACTGTTCATATACTGTCATACATACATAAATTCAAAGTTCTAATTAATCTTTGTCTATATCGTATCTACCTTCACTCTCAGCCTGTCCTGACCCCTGGGTTCACATGCTCACACTTCTAAATCACACACCAAGTATGCTCTTGCACATTATGTTTTCATGTATGGTAGAATTTATAAATGTACTTATTATGGCCGAAATGGTCATCTAGTTAAATTTTTTTATGATCGTATAAATGGTACTAATAATCATGTTTAAGTTCGAAGTGCTAATGTCATAGGACTCAAGAAAATATGGGTATCAAAGTCAACAACTCCATTATTTGATACAGGTACACACCAAGGCTCCAAGACGTAAGGAGCGGTGGTATCTTGATAGCGGTTGCTCAAGGCACATGACGTGGGACATCAACAATTTTGTAACCCTTTCAAGGTACGATGAAGGTGGCACCGTCACCTTCAGAGATGATTCCAAGGGCAAGATTATCGATAGAGGTAACATCAAGATTGGTACATCTCCCTTAATTGAAAATGTTGTTTTAGTTGATGGTCTTAAACATAATCTACTTAGTATTAGTCAACTATGTGATCGTGATTTCAAAGTTATTTTGATGATTCTTCTTGTAACATTTTTGATTGTAAAACTAATGATTGCATTCTTTTCGGATTTCATGAAAATAATGTATATATTATTGATGTGTTAAATCTAGATTGCAAAGCTAAATGTTTAAATGCTTTTGATGAGGATTCATGGTTATGGTATAGAAGATTAGGCCATGTATCTTTTGACCATCTTTCTGGAATCAATTCTAAGGAATCGGTGAAGGGTATTCCTTACTTGAAGTTTGAAAAGGACCGCATTTGTGATGCGTGCCAACTTGGGAAACAAACCAAGTCCTCTTTCAAACCAATCAAGGATATCATGACATCTAGGCCATTAGAATTGATCCACATGGATTTGTTTGGTCCTACTAAAACTAAAAGTTTAAATGAAAATCGCTATGTTTTTGTTTTAGTTGATGATTTTTCCCGTTTTACATGGATTTTCTTTTTGGAACATAAAGATCAAGTTTTTTCGCATTTTAATGTTTTTCGAAAAAGGGTTGAAAAGGAAAAAGGTTTTTCAGTTTTGCGCATAAGAAGTGATAGAAGTGGTGAGTTCATCAACCAATCCTTCATCACTTTTTGCAAAGAAAATGGAATTAAGCATGAGTTGTCTTATCCTAGAACTCCACAACAAAATAGAGTCGTTGAAAGGAAGAATCATACTCTTCAAGAAATGGCTAGGACTATGATTAGTGAATATGGGCTCCCTTAATACTTATGAGCCGGGGTCGTAAACACCGCATGCTATATATCGAACAGAATTTATTTTTGTAAAAATTCTTCTAAAACTTCTTTTGAAATCTATTATTCAAGAAAACCCAATGTTTCGTATTTTAGAGTTTTTGGATGCAAATGTTTTATTTTGAATACCAAAGATAACTTGGGTAAATTTGATGCGAACTCTTTTGAAGCTATTTTTGTTGGTTATTCTAATACTAGTAAAGCTTATAGATTATTCAATAAATCCTCTCTTACAATTGAAGAATATATGCATGTTAAATTTGAAGAATATGATGCTTTTGTTAAGAATGTTATAGAGATTGACACTTTAGGTGAAGACATGGAGAAAGTATCCTTGGAGGACTCACCCACCCAAGAAGACAAGTAAAAACTTAATGGTGAAGTTCAAGAGGATGAAGTGGAACCATCTAAACCACTTTCAAAAGATTAGTGATATGCTACAAGTCATCCCAAAGATCTCATCATAGGTGATGTATCAAAGGGGGTATCTACTCGCTCCAAACTACATGATTTGTGTGGTCATTATGCTTTCATTTCCCATATTGAACCCAAAAACATTCTCGAAGCTGAGGGCGACTCATATTGGTTGCTTGTAATGCAAGAAGAGCTCAATCAGTTTGAGTGCAACCAAGTTTAGAATCTCGTTCCTAGACCCCATGATAGACCAACGATTGGTACTAAATGGATTTTTAGGGAACAAGTTCGATGAGTTGGGAAATGTTGTTAGGAATAAAGGTAGATTAGTGGCCCAAGGTTACAACCAAATTGAAGGAATCGATTTTGAGGAAACCTTAGCACCCGTAGCACGGCTCGAAGCTATACGGATCACACTTGTTTTTGCTTCTTATAAAAATTTCAAACTTTTTCAAATGGATATCAAAAGCACATTTTTAAATAGTTTTATTGAAGAGGAACTATGTTGAACAACCTCCTTGGTTTGTTGATTCTATATATCCAAATTTTGTTTTCAAACTAGATAAAGCTTTGTATGGTTTAAAACATGCTCCTAGAGCTTGGTATGAAAGACTTTAAGCTTTTCTTCTTTCAAATAGTTTTGTTAAAGGTAAAGTAGATACTACTTTGTTTACTAAGCATTTGATAGTGACATTCTCATTGTTCAAATTTATGTTGATGATATAATTTTTAGATCTACTAACGGAATACTTTGCAAAGAGTTTGAATCATGTACGCAGAATGAGTTTGAAATGTCGATGATGGGAGAGCTAAACTACTTTCTTGGACTCCAAATCAAGCAAAAGAGTGATAGGATCTTTATAAGTCAAGTCAAGTACACAAAAGAACTCATCAAGAAATTCAGACTTGAAGGGACAAAGATTAGCAAAACTCCCATGGCTACCACAACCAAACTTGACAAGATTTAACAAGGAAAAAGTGTAGACATAAAACTTTATAGAAGCATGATTAGTAGTTTGTTGTATTTAACGGCTAGTAGGTCAGATATCATATTTAGTGTATGTCTTTGTGCTAGATTCCAATCTTGTCCTAAAGAGTCCCACTTGATTGCGGTAAAACGCATTATTCGATACCTTAAAGGCACTATTAGAATGGGTCTATGGTATCCGAAGACCGGACAATTTTCAATGACGAGTTTTCGGATGCTGACTATGCAGGTTGTAGAGTGGATATGAAGAGTACAAGTGGAACATGTCAGTTTCTAGAAAATTGTCTTGTTTCATGGTCTTCCAAGAAACAAATTCTGTAACCCTCTCAACCGCCGAGGCGGAGTATGTTGCTACTGGGGCTTGTTGTGCACAAGTCCTTTAGATGAAACATACTCTCCTTGATTATGATTTGTATTATGACCATGTTAAAATATTTTGTAATAATACTAGTACTATTCATATGACTAAAAATGCAAATCAACATAGTAAGACAAGCACATAGAGATTCGATATCACTTTCTTAGAGATCATTATGAGAAAGGTGATATTGAAATTGATTATGTTTCTACTGAGTTTCAACTTACAGATATATTTACTAAACCACTTGATCTTAACAGGTTTTATTTTATATGTGGTGAACTAAATGTTTTTATTATTGATTGATGAGTTTTCATGGTTGTTTACCCTTTTTGATATATGACAAAAAGGGGGAGAAGTATGAAAGTATGTGTTTGTTTTGATGTTTATCTCATATATGTTTTCATGTTTTGATGTTTATCTTCATATATGTTTCATGTTTTGTACTCAATAATAGAGCATCATTTGAGGGGGAGCTTTTACCACCTTCTTATATTTTGTTTTATACCTTATATGTTTTGTCATCATCAAAAAAGGGGAGATTGTTGGCCCAAAGGTTACAATCTCTGGGTTATGTGTTTTGATGATAAAAAAATCATATAAAAGCTATTTGATACTAATAGAAGTTCAAGAATGAATTTCAGGTTGGTACATATATTGATGGCTCAATTCTCAAGTATGGGATATTAGGCTCTAGCTCAATTACTGCTCAACATCATGTTTCAGAGACGCCAGCTTGTAGACTCATCTTGTAGATTTATTTTTGTTAAAGATTAGTATATATGTTTGAAGCTCAAAACACACACACACACATAAATTGCACGTTTTTCAAAAGAATGTTTTTAGCTTTTGATTATCAAACCTTTATAAAATATAGTTTATTTTATAATCAGTATACACACATAAATTGCATCCGGTACTGGCTCCAAGAATGGTTTCAACTTTTGACCATTTACCTTAAATTAATTACCACTCTTTGGGTTACTAATCTCTACAGCTCCATGTGGAAAAACAGTCCTAACGATGAATGGTCCTGTCCAACTTGACTTCAATTTTTCAGGGAAAAGATGAAGTCTCGAATCATAGAGTAAGACTTTTTGTCTAGGGACAAAAGTTTTTCTCATGATGAACTTATCATGAAAAACCTTAAACCTATTTTTCGTGATTTTTGCATTTTCATATGCTTCGTTCCTTATCTCCTCAAGTTCAAAAATTTACAATTTTCGAAGTGCACCAGCCTTATCTAGGTCTAAATTTAGTTGCCTAATTGCCCATAAGGCTCGGTGCTCTAGCTCGACAGGTAAATGGCAAGCCTTTCCAAAGACTAGCCTATAAGGAGACATCCCTAGAATCGTTTTGAAGGCGGTCCTATATGCCCATAAGGCATCGATCAATTTGGTAGATCAATCCTTGCAGTTTTGACTCACGATTTTCTCCAAGATAAGCTTTATTTGTCTGTTGGAGACTTCTACTTATCCAGTAGTATGTGGATGATAAGGTGTCGATAATTTGTGGTTTATGGAGTATTCCGCATAAGAGCCTCAAAGGTTCTACTGCAGAAATGTGATCCATTATCACTAATTATGGCACGTGGCGTTCCAAAACGTGAAAATATGTTTTCCTTCAAGAACTTGACAACAATTTTGTTGTCGTTTGCCTTGCAAAGGATGGTTTCAACCCATTTGGACACATAGTCCACAGCCACTAAGATGTATTGGTACCCAAATGAATTTGGAAAGGGTCCTATGAAATCGATGCCCCAAACGTCAAAGCGTTCTATTTCTAGAATTGGATTGAGGGGCATCATGTTTCATTTAGAAATCATGCCTATCATTTGGCATCTTGTGTACGTCTTGCAAAAGTCGAAAGCATTCTTAAACAAGGTGGGCCAATAGAAGCCACTCTGTAGTACCTTTTCAGCTGTTTTGTGGGGATCAAAGTGTCCACCACAAGCAAATTCGTGACAAAAGGCTAGAACACTTCTAGTTTTCTTTTCGGTAACACATCTCCTAATTATTTGGTTGCTACAATATTTGAAGAGGTAAGGGTCCTCCCAAATGAAATACCAGACTTGAGATAAGAACAAGTATCTATTCTGTTTTGACCCGCTAAATGGGGTTTGGTTTGTGACTAAGTAATTAACTATATCGGCAAACCATGGTTCCGTAGAGATGGTTAAAAGTTGTTCGTCGGGGAAGTCATCTTCGATAGGCAGTTTGTCGGAAGGTGCGTTTGGCTCACGAGAGAGATGGTCGGCGACGACATTCTTGACACCCTTTTTATCTTGAATTTCGAGATTAAACTCTTGAAGGAGGAGAATCCAACAGATGAGTTAGGCCTTCGCATCCTTTTTGAGCATAAGGTATCGAATCGCTGAATGGTCGATGAAGATAGTGGTCTTGATCCCAAGTAGGTATAGGCGAAATTTATCCAAACCAAACACTACAGCTAAGAATTCCTTCTCATTAGTAGTACAGTTTACTTAGGTTTTGTTTAGTGTCCGACTTGAATAATAGATCACGTGCTGCTTGTTATCTTTGCGTTGTCCTAAGGCAATGCCTATAGGAAAATAAGAAGCATCACACATGATCTCAAATGGTTTCGACCAGTCTGGAGGTGAGATAATAGGTGTAGAGATAAGTTCCAATTTTAGCTTCTCCCCTGCGCTAAGACACTTATCATCAAAGATGAAGGGCACGTCTTTGGCTAAAAGGTTTGTAAGGGATCTAGCAATTTTGCTAAAATCCTAATGAACCTACGGTAAAACCCGGCATGTCCTAAAAAAGAACGAATGTCTTTCACGCATTAAGGAATTGAAAGTTTGGCTATGATCTCCACCTTAGCCTTATGAAAAACACCTAGAGGGGGGGTGAATAGGTGTGAATGCTAATCTAATGATCTTTTTAAACTTTAATTAAATGAGTGATGCAACGATCTCTCAAAACACGACTAAGAGCCGAATACCCCTTGCGAGGTTCTGAACTCCTTCCTCCCAATTCCCCTAGATATGGGTTAGAGGTGCGCAATGCAACTGTGTTGTATGAGATATGATCGAACAAGTAAAGGATGAAATGCTATGATGAAATACACACAAGCAATATAGCAAGTAAAGTGAACAAGACAAGATTGCACAAGTAAAGGATTAGTTCTCAAGCAAATAATTCAAGACAATATAAAGTAAGAGAAATTGTAAGCAAGAATAACGCAAAGGCAATCGCAAACAAGATGATTTGTTTCGAGGTTCGAGCACACTTGCTCTAGTCCCCGCCTTCACCTCCGTGAAGGGTTTCCACTATCCACCGAGGATGCCTTTACAATTTGGTCTACCGAAGATCGAGCACCGAGCTCCACCGAGTACAAAGGACCTCTACCGAAGAGGTTGCTCCACAAAGAAAGGATTACAAGAACCAAGTGATCACAACAAGATCACTACACTTTTCTCAAACTCTTTTACAAACACTCTCACTTCAATTACAACTTCACTATAGAATGAGTATAGGATTTTTGGCTCTATAAAGTGTGGTGAGAAAAACTTCAGTTGTAGAGTGATATTAGCAATCAAACACAACTGAAAAACTAGCTCAAAGAGAATTGGAATGAAAGCTTTAAACTCTTTTCTTTTCTCTTTTGAAAACAATGAAAACTTGAGGATTTTTCTCAATGAAATGCAAGAGAAACTTCTCCTCTATTTATAGGGTTGAAAATAAGTTAAAAACAATTTCTTTACACCTAATTTAACCTGCAAAAGCTCCCCAACAACTCTCCAAAAATCTGTTAAAGCAGAAAAAGAAACAGATTTTTCAGAACTGCCCAAAGAGGAAAGAGTCGTTGCCTTGTTGCAGGCTTGGCGGTCGACCGGTCCGGTCGACCGCCAGCCCTGCTGGAAAGAGCCGTTGGCTCTCGGTCGACCGGTCCGGTCGACCGACCCAAAAAGAGGAAACACAGTTTCCTTCTTCCGGTCGACCGGCCCGGTCGACCGAAATATCCCGAGAGCAGAATGCTCTTAGTCGGTCGACCGGTCCGGTCGACCGATAGACATGCACAAACAGTGCATGTCCAGACACAGCGCCGGTCGACCGGGCCGGTCGACCGATGTTGCCTGAAACTGAAAAACTGGACTAGTTTTTGAAGGAGGAAAAATTTTGAGAAGTGTTTTAAAATACATATAGTTAAGTATTATGCAGAAAATAGTTTATACACATGTTTTAAACAAGATTTTCAAGATATAAAGCTTTGGTACATGTATATATAAACTAAGGCATAAAACTTGGAATTAACCGTTTTCAAAACATAGGAAATATATGAAACAAGTGTGAGTGCAAATCCTAGAGCCAAATTTCCTATATTCAAACTTTAACATTCTAAACTTACAAACTTCTAAAAGACTTCAAGGCAATGCTTCAAGATGGGCTATCTTCACTTGATCTTCAATTTTGCATCTTGAGCCCAATTGGAGTTGACTTGAGTCCAAAACCTTGTATTTGTAAGAGAAGACTTCTAGTATGAATAGAAATCTGAAAACACACTTAAACAACAAATGTTATTAGTACAAATAACTAATATGTTTTGTAATCATCAAAATACACTAATCATGGGTGATTGTCACCTTGGGCCAACAATCTCCCCTTTTTTGATGATGACAAAACATATAGGTTATTTAAATAAACATGGAAGAGGAGTTTGGAAAACTCCCCCTCAAATAATGCTATGTATAAAAATTTGACTATGGAAGCACAATACATAAAGCATTCAATGTACAAAAGTTTTGTCAAAAACTTAAATAAACAAACTTAACAAACTCAAACAAATATCAAACTATAATTCAATCATCAAAACATCAAATTCTTAAACTTATTCAAACTATCAAACTTATTACAACTTATTCTCCCCTTTTTGTCATACATCAAAAAGGGTTAAAATACCAATAGAAAAACAAATTTTATTTTTAGAATCCATAATGCAAACATTCAACTCACCACAAATAAATGAAAATCTAGCATAATCTAGAGGTTTAGTAAAATATCGGCAAGTTGAAAATCGGTAGAAACATATTCAATAACAATATCACCTTTCTCATAATGATCTCTAAGAAAGTGATACCTAATGTCAATGTGTTTGGTTTTACTATGTTGATTTGCATTCTTAGTCATGTGAATAGTACTAGTATTATCACAAAATATTTTAACATGATCAAAGTGTAAATCATAGTCAAGGAGAGTATGTTTCATCCAAAGAACTTGTGCACAACAAGCTCCGGCCGCAACATACTCCGCCTCGGCGGTTGATAGGGCTACCGAATTTTGCTTTTTGGAAGACCAAGATACAAGACAATTACCTAAGAATTGACATGTTCCACTTGTGCTCTTCCTATCTACCCTACAACCCGCATAGTCGGCATCCGAAAAACTCTTCATTTCAAATAATCCGGTTTAGGATACCATAAACCCATTTCAATAGTGCCCTTAAGGTATCTAATTATGCGTTTAACCGCAATTATGTGAGATTCTTTAGGACAAGATTGAAAACGTGCACAAAGACGAACGGAAAACATAATATCCGGCCTACTAGCCGTCAAATAAAGCAAGCTACCAATCATGCTACGGTCTAATTTAATGTCTACACTTTTACCTTGTTCATCCTTGTCAAGCTTTGTAGTTGTTGCCATGGGAGTTTTGCTTACTTTTGATCCTTCAAGCCCAAACCTTTTGATTAGTTCCTTTGTGTACTTGGCTTGATTGATGAAGATCCCATCCTTCCTTTGCTTGATTTGGAGTCCAAGGAAATAGTTGAGCTCCCCCATCATAGACATTTCAAATTCATCCTTCATGCATGACTCAAAAGCTTTGCAAAGAGATTCATTAGTAGAACCAAAATAATATCATCTACATAAATTTGCACAATAAGAATGTCATTTTCTACATGTTTTGTAAACAAAGTTGTGTCAATTTTACCTTTCTTAAAACCATTTGAAATCAAAATGAGGAAAGTCTTTCATACCAAGCCCTAGGGGCTTGTTTTAAACCATAAAGAGCTTTATCTAATTTAAAAACAAAATCCGGATGTGTAGGATCAACAAACCCGGGGGGTTGTTCAACATACACCTCCTTTTCAATAAATCCATTTAGAAAAGCACTTTTAACATCCATTTGAAATAATTTGAAATCTTTATATGAGGCAAATGCTAGTGTCATCCGTATGGCTTCAAGCCGTGCTACGGGTGCAAAGGTTTCTTCAAAATCGATCCCTTCGATTTGGGTGTAACCTTGGGCAACTAACCTAGCCTTGTTTCTAACTACATTACCCGATTCATCCAACTTGTTCTTAAAGATCCACTTAGTACCAATTGTTGGTCTATCGTGGGGCCTAGGAACAAGGTGCCAAACTTGGTTGCGCTCAAATTGATTGAGCTCCTCTTGCATGGCTAGCAACCAATATGAATCGGCCTCGGCTTCGAGCACATTTTTGGGTTCAATATGAGAAATGAATGCATAGTTACCACAATAGTCATGAAGTCTAGAGCGAGTAGTTACCCCTTTTGATACTTCACCTATGACGAGGTCCTTGGGATGATGTGGATTGTATCTCCAATCCTTTGGTAGTGGTTGAGTAGGCTCCACCTCATGTGTTTGATTTTCATTTCCTTGTGCCTCTTCCACCTTAGCTTCGCTTCCTTCATCATCCTTTGGTTTGTCTCCCATAGTAGAAGCATCCTCCAAGGTCACTTTCTCCAAACCTTCATCCAATGCATCTATTTCTACAACATTCTTAACAAACTTGTTAGATTCCTCAAACTTAACATGAATAGACTCTTCAATAGTCAAAGATGATCTAATGAAAACTCTATAAGCCTTACTAGTGTTTGAGTAACCTACAAAAATAGCCTCATAAGATTTAGGATCAAATTTTCCTAAAAAATCTTTTGTATTTAAAACAAAGCATTTGTAACCAAAAACTTTAAAATAGGAAACATTAGGTTTTCTAGAAAAATACATTTCAAAAGAAGTTTTAGTAGTATTTTTACACAAGAAAAAACGATTTGATATGTAGCATGATGTATTTACGGCCTCGGCCCACAAATAATGTGGTAGACCATATTCACTTAGCATTGTCCTAGCCATCTCTTGTAATGTTCTATTTTTCCGTTCAACTACTCCATTTTGTTGTGGAGTTCTAGGACAAGAAAGTTCATGCTTTATTCCATGTTCATCACAAAAAGTGGTAAAGGGTTGGTTAATGAATTCACCTCCTCTATCACTTCTTATTCTCAAAATCGAAACATCTTTTTCTTTTTCAACTCTTTTCTTAAAATTTGGAAATACGAAAATGCTTGGCTTTTATGTTCAAGAAAGAAAACCCAAGTAAATCTTGAAAAATCATCAACCAAAACATAAGCAAATCTATTCCACTTAAACTTTTGGTTTGTGTAGGGCCAAAAAGATCCATATGGATTAACTCCAAAGACGTGATGTCATGATATCCTTAATTGACTTGAAAGAAGACTTAGTTTGTTTCCCAAATTGACATGCGTCACAAACTCGGTCCTTTTCAAAATTCAAGCAAGGAATACCTTTCACCATTTCCTTTGTGTTTAACCTAGAAATGTGATCAAAAGAAATATGCCCTAATCTCCTATGCCACAACCAAGAGTCATCATCGAGGGCTTTCAAACAAGTAATATTACAAGACATATTCAACATATCAATCATATAAACATTACTTTCACGAAAACGGAAAATACACAAACATTAGAAATTCTATCAATAACTTTACAAGCAACATTATCAAAAACAACATCAAAACCTTTATCACAAAGTTGACTAACACTCAAGAGATTATGCTTGAGGCCATCAACTAAAACTACATTTTCAATTAAAGGAGAGGTGCCAAGTTTTACATTACCAATACCGATGATTTTACCCTTGGCGTCATCTCCGAAGGTGACGGTGCCACCTTCATGATATCTTGATAGGGTTGCAAAGTTGTTGATGTCCAAGTCATGTGCCTTGAGCAACCGCTATCAAGATACCACAAACCTCTACGTCGTTGGGCTTTGGAAAGTACCTACATCATTTAAAACAATTGTTGACTTTGGTACCCAAACTTTCTTGGGTCCTTGAAAGTTAGTGTTACGAACCCAAACATTATGATGTGATGCACTTAGTCTATCATAACAAAATTAGCTAAGTGTCCTTTCCGCCCACAATGTGAACATGAGTACACTTTTCTATACATGAAAGCATGATGTGTATGTGTAGTGTGAGCATGTTTTGGGATTTTGCCATGTTGTTTAGGTTGTGTAGCATGAACATGAACATGAGCATGAGCATTTTTCTTTGGGGCTTGTTTCTTAGGAAACATAGCCTCAATTTTCTTCTTGTTAAATTCACAATTTTTTAAAATAACACTTAATGAGTCTAATCTTTCCTTAAGCATAGAAACTTCATTAGAATCAATTAGTGGGGTCTTACCTTTGCAAGAAATCTTATATTTTTCAAATCATTTTTAGTAGTGGCCAAGGTGGAAACCAAATCATCTTTTCCTTTGTAAGAGTAAAAACTTGAAGACTTAAAGATTCATTTTCCTTTTTCATTTTAAATACTTTTCTTTAAGAAATCATAATTTTGTGATAACTCAACAAAAGCTTCTCCTAGTTCATCCATGGAGAGTTCATCATCAAAAGGAGTGGAAGGGGTTACCTTGCTTGTGCTTTCATTGGCCATGAAGCACATGTTGGCGGTGTCGATCTCTTCTTCGGATTCGGTCTCCGAATCCCAAGTTGCCTTCATAGCCTTCTTCTTGTGAGGCTTCTTTGAAGTGGAGGGCTTAGCTTTGTCCGGACACTCCGCAACAATGTATCCCGGTCTTTGGCAATTGAAGCATATGATCTTTCTTTCTTCTTTGCCTCCTTGCCATCTCCTTTTACCTTGGAACTTCGCCTTGTTGTACATCCTCCGAACAGTTTTGACTAGAAGTGAGAGCTCTTCGTCATCTTCTTCTTCATCATCTTCGTCGGAGTGTGATGATTGACACTTGAAGGCAATAGTCTTCTTCTTGGTAGGAGCCATGTCCTCCCTTGCTTTCCTTTCCATCTCATGGGTTTTGAGGTTCCAATGAGACCTATAAGCTCCATCTCTTCATTGTCGTTGAGTTCCTTCAAGGTTGTTGCTTTAACTTCCCATGAAGGAGGAAGAGCCCGGATGATCTTCCTTACTCTTTGATCATTGTTGATGTCTTCACCTAAAGAAGAGAGTCCATTAGTAATCTTGGTAAATCTTGTAACCATATCATCTATGGTTTCATTATCTTGCATGCTAAATGTTTCATATTGGGACCGAAGAAGGTCAATCTTAGCCTTCTTTACTTGTGAGGTTCCCTCATGAGTGACTATCAAGTGTGACCAAATCTCATATGCGGATTTGCAATGTATAACCCTAGCTATGTCATCATCATTTAGGGCTTGAAGAAGTGCATAGTGAGCTTTGGCATTGGCATCGAATTCCTTAGTCTCAATTTCGGACCAAGTGGATTCGTCACCGGGGGTACACTAAAGGACTTAGTCACGGCTTTTGCAACTCGGCTACCTAGAGATTGCAAAAACACGGTCATCTTAACTTTCCATATGGGAAAGTTAAGTCCATCAAACTTAGGAGGGGTCTTAATTCCATCGGCCAT